>JADRCC010162381.1:0-11572 GCA_019843855.1 Hylomyscus alleni
TTTTTTTTTTTTTTTGTCTTTTAATAAGATCAGATCACAGTATGTAATTTAAGATTACACAAACTTCTATTCTTTCCATTATAAAATTTAAAACAATTACGTTAGTTCACTTTACTATTTTAAAGAATCTTAGAGGTTACTTGGTTTATGCAAGAGATACATGCGAGATTTCATTCATTCGTTCGTGAGAAAGCTTTATCATGCAACTTCTAAACTGACCCAGCACTCTAAAATCCCTCATTCTGTTCTTCAGCTGGTATTTATAAGGCATGCAACACCCTATAAACATAATATAGAGTTTACCTTGTATATTCATTATATGTGTTTTCATCTACCATGCATAAATATAGATTTGCTAGAACACAGTAGACTCCTATACTCACTGGTATGTACTTAGCTTCTGGGAAGAGTTGAAGCACAGTAGACATTTACAGAATGTCTAAATGAATGAAGCAATGTGAACAGGGCCGATTCCTAGTACACTTAGAGGTAATCAGGAGCATTGTAGCCCTTTGTTACCTCTAGCTACCCTCCCCATGCAGCGTGCTTCTGGAAGAAAACCAAATGGATCATTGACAACTGTGATGATCCTTAGAACAAATAAGAGCTACACATGCTGCAAAATGTCTAGGTGGTTCTGATCCAATGTCCAAGTTCCAATATGTCCACTACATGGGAGGAAAAATAATAACCACACAGCAATCCTGTTCAATTAGATCAATAATAACCATATAATAAAAAGTTCTTTCATTGTTAAATCTCCCTGTTCAAAACGGTCTGAGTGTATAATAGCTTAACTTTTGGGTCCTATTAGTAATCATGATATCCTGAATTTTCCAAGTGTGTTTACAAATTTAGTTGATAATTTAGATTCCGTGAAAGTAAGGAATAATTATTCCAACTGTTTTCCCTGAAAGATATGTTTTATAAGTAGAGAGATAAAGTATAAAAATGCTAGATATTGTAACCTTTGAGTTTTCAAGTCACATTATTCCTTCTAGATGATGCTCTTTAAATTTAATCTCAAGAAATTTTATTTACTATTGTAATAGGCAGTTTAAGCCATACTGCAGTATCAGTAAGTAGCCTAAGGTTGAAGTGAATTATACATGTAATGACAAATCATTGTTAATACCAAGTAAACAATTGGGTTACTTTTTCTATGAGTCTCATTGCTAAATATGTGACTTAACATAAAATACAACCATTGAAAATATTAAAGATTTACAACACTGACAGACTATGAGGAAACTCAATAATTGAGTATAATTTTAAATTACTTGTAACTAAATGGTTTACTAAAGGGACAGATACCAGATATTTTAGAGTTTGTGATTCATAGTCATTGTTACACCCTGTACAGTTGTAGAAAGAAAGGGGCTGTGTACAAACTGTGTGCCAATGGGCATAGATGTGTTCCAGGAATACTTTAATTATAAAAATAGGGTAGCAGTTGCCATGTTATTTGAATGATGATCTAAATCTTAGCTATACAAAATGTGGTTCAGGGAAGATGGAGAAACTGTTGTAATTATAAAAATATCTTTCCCTGCAAACACGTAGAGGCAGAATCTGCATTTCAACAAGACCACAGGTGGCCTCTGCTAACACAAACTAAGAAGTACCATCCTGCATCAAGTTGGTCTCAGGATGCTGAGTATAGAAAGGAATCAGGAGCTGTCAGAGAGAAACTGCCCTCCAGAAACTTAAGTGGGCACTCTGTTAGAGACAAGACAGTTTACACCTCCACATGTCCCATACATTGATAATCGGCCATGGAAAGTTTTGATGGGTTTAACAGCAGACCTGCTAAAGGCAGGCTCTTTAACCCACTGAGACATCTGCTGGCCCCTAAGTGAACTTTAATCAATAAAACCATTCCGAATTTTATGTCCCAAATACACCTTTAGCATTTTACTATGATATTTTTCATTCATAAAGAAGGAAACCCTTAAAATCATAAGAATAACATACACCCATAGGTCCATCAAAATTTGCAATATATCTGTCAAAGCATTGAAAGCGGAAAGCGTTTTCAGCTTAGCTGGAGCAGTGAGAGTTCGCTCCAAGTTATATGCTGTTCTTTTTGTAAACAGAACACAAGTTACCTTGAAGGGGTTGGGTACATTTTACTTGGAGACTTCAATAGTCAAGATCCAGTGCTGCCCCAAGCTTCCATTGCTGTCTGACATCACAGAGGCGTTCAGAGAGCTGGCATATTTTGTAGACTGCGTTGTATACTTTCATGTTGTTTGTTTGTTTATTAGACTTGCCTTCTGGCACACCAAAGCTGAGGTTCTGGATAGCTTCTCTGCAAGCTTCATTAGGGTGATGTTAATTTCATCTTAACATTAATTTTGAAAGAGGGCAATTCGTACTATATCATCCCTACTTTCTTTGCCTACTACGCTAACAAATGATAATAACTCAGAAAGGGGCTACTCAGCATTGAATGACTTTAATAGTTGATTTTGCAAGCACCTACGGGATTCACAGCATACCCATTCAAGTTTGATATTTTGCAAAAACTGTCACTACAACCAAAGTTACTCATACGGAATTTGCTCACAGGTAGTTTGCAGCACAAGACCAGTAACTAAAAGAAAAATAAATCCATAAAATTTTTAAGTGAAACAAAATTAATATTAATACAAAGTATTTTACAATGCACAAATACCAAAATTTGAGTAAATAGAATTTTAATCTTAATAAGTATTTTCTTTTTTTTTTTTTTTTTTTTGGTTTTTCGAGACAGGGTTTCTCTGTATAGCCCTGGCTGTCCTGGAACTCACTCTGTAGACCAGGTTGGCCTCGAACTCAGAAATCCGCCTGCCTCTGCCTCCCAAGTGCTAGGATTAAAGGTGTGGACCACCACTGCCCAACAATAAGTATTTTCATATTACAAGTTATACCCTTGAGTGGTAGCATTTGTCACTATTACTAACACCCTAAGCATCCTCATCTCACTAGCCTCCTTCAGCCTTAATACTGAAATGATTTCAAACCAGATGCAGGTTTCCATGGCCAAAGCAAAGGATTGTCAACATTAGACAATGTCTCCTTCGTCACGATCTCCAGAGCAGATGCTACAAGTGTAACAGTGCTTACTGTTTTAATATGTGGGAACAGAAAGACTCATCAGCAAAACTTAGAAGAGAACAACATGTCAGATGAGGAAAACGTTAGTTTAATACCCAATTTACATAAATTCCAGTCTGAGAGTCATTCACATGACTCAAACTCAAAATTTATCTGATTAAAAAACAAATGAAATTGGTAGAATAGATATTTCAGATAGTACACATGAACACTCAGCACAACAGAACTGAAATGTCTTACTTTCCTGATGGGATTCTAAGAAGGACATAAGTTTAATACTAGAGGTTACTCAGAAACAAAATTGAGTAAGAAATTGTTCCTGTCGTGGTGGATACATGTAGTCCAGGAAGAGCATGTTTCCTTATATCAAGAGGCAATGAAGAGAGTTTTATAAACAAACTGAAATGGAGTTCTAATATTTCCAAAAGCCTTTTCAGTTATGAGAACTTATTTAACCCATTTCAGAACTTGTAATTTCTCATCTGACAGAGTAAACAAACAGTATTGCTTTTGTGCAGTTATTCAAAAGTATACATCTGACTTTCTCCAGGGATAATACAATTCAAAATGGAAGAGTCAGAGAAATAGGGAACCCCGGAGGTCACCTAGCACAAAGAAAGAGCCATGGTACAGATGCTAATTTAAACTCCTGTGGTCTCAGCTCTGTACTCCTGGGGCTCCCTGTAGCCCCATCATGGAGGGAAAGAGCAAGAGACTTGGGAAATTCTCACTGCTACAGCTTGCTCTATAGTTAGAGTTTCTATTGCTGTGATGGAATCCATGGCCCCGGGGAGGAAAGGGTTTACTCAGCTTATGTTTCAACACCATAGTTCATCATCAAAGGAAATCAGGATAGAAACTCAAGAAGGGTAGGAACCTGAGCCAGGAGCTGACTTAGAGGCTATGAAGGAACTTATTGACTTGTTCCTCATGGTTTGCTCAGTCTGCTTTTTTTATAGAACCCAATGCCACCAGCCCAGGGATGGCACCACAGTAGGCTGAACACTCCTCCATCAAGCACTAATTAAGAAACTACTCTACAACATAATTTCTTGATCCCTTTGAGGGCAGAACAACTTTTTTACAGGAGTCACTTAAGACCATTGGAAAACATAGATGTTCTACATTATAGCATAGATTCATAATAGCAAAATTACACTTATGAAGTAGCCACAAAATAACTTTATAGTTGGGGTCACCCAACTTAGAAGGTTGCAAGATTAGGAAAGTTGAGAACCACTGCCTTACAGACTTACTTACAGCCTGATCTAGTAGAGACATTTTCTCATTTTTTTTTCTTTATTGACTCTAGCTTATGTCTAACTGACATAAAACTAGCCAGCAGATAATGCCACCACACACACCTCAACTCATCTCTCTGCTTGAAAATGTGGTTCTTAAACTAGTTCCACAGAGCTCCTCAGGCTATGATGTCCAGTGTAATTTTTAATGACCTCTGCATGGTCAGATTTGTTTTCTGGTTTGGGGATGAGCATGTTGTACTGCTCAGAAGACATTTAACAGCTTGTAGCAATTCACTCTGCTGAATAATAAACAAAGACTAGAGAAACTATCTACCCATGCTTTCTGCCATTGAATGTTAACCCTCTTTCTGTTAATATTCTGTTCCTTTGACATCTCATTGCTTCTAATGTCATCCAAAAGGAGCAAAGTGATCATCTATGAGCTATATCCAGTGAAAATATGGGTGACAACCATGTTAACTTACTTACTTGTTTGTTTATTGTGTATATGTGGGGGGAAAGATGTACCACAACATGGCGGTCAAAGGATAACTCATAAGGGTGGGTTCTCTTTCTCCATCATGTGGGCTCCCAGGTTGGAAGTTAGGTCTTCAAGCTTGGAGGCAAGTCCCACATACTGCTGGGCCACCTCCTTAGCCCCATGTGAGAATTTTTTATATAACTGCAGAACAGTTCAGTACTTGTTGTGTTATATCACAACTGTGAAGTATATAGAATTCTTTGTATGAGTCTATATAGAATTCTACTTTGTTTTTACATGGCTATACCTAAACAAATCTGGATATATTTGGTTATTGAGTAGACATGGCATAGAAGTAACATAACAAACCCTTCAGCTTTTCTAATGATGCTGAAATTTTCCATACTGTGCATAAGTGCATAGTAAATAGGAAAGCTGGGCCTGCAAATGTATCTAAAGCAAACAAATAAAATCAAAATGGCATTTTTGTTATATTTGCCTACATAATTCACTATGATAATTAATTGGCCAATGTAGATTCAAAACTTTTCATCAAATATATGAGCTTCAGTAGAACATTGAAATATTGGAGTTCAGATATATATGTTATAGTTTTTTCTATAATTTATCAAATTTCCAGTTTTGAATATGTTATTTACAATATATTATTTTCAGGTTTTGCTCTTCATTCCCTGATAAATGTCTACTTAAGTTACCCTGCTTTTGGTTGCAGTCATATTCACATTATATATATATATAATATATAATATATATATTATATATCATATTATATATTATAATATATAATATATATTTTAATATATAATATATAATATGATATTTAATATATATATTACATATAATATATTATATATTATATAATATTATATAATATATAATATATATAATATGTTATATAATATATTATATTATATAGCATATATTATATGCTATATGATATATTATATTATATAGCATATGATCAGAAGTCTCAGCTTGATTTTCTTGAGTATCAAAATTGCTGTTGAATTGCTAAAAGTTTTAACATCCTAAACTCTGTCATTTATTTTGTTTTAGCATTCCTCGGAAACCATAATATAATATATATATATTATATATTATATTATATATTATATATATATTATATATATATAATGTGAATATATATGTATATATACATAGAGAGAGAGAGACAGAGACAGAGACAGAGACAGAGAGAGACGGAGATTTCTTTTTAGCCTAATCCAGACGTTTCAGAGACTGCACTGGAGTGACTCATTCACAGAGCTGTAAATTATACTAACCAATATGTTCTATGCTCTTTCAGAATGAATTATTTAATTATCTGCAGTGCACCTTTCAGGAACATAATTTACTAATTGTGAAGGTTACTGACAGCTCCTTTATCTGCATGTTCATAATTCAAATGAATGAGGTGATTGCATATGTCTCAAAGGCAGTTTGTCCTGTGGTTGCCCCTTGAAGCCTCTATTAGTTTGTGTTTTTTTTTCTCAAACTGAAACAGTAGTATCAACACATAAAGGCTTCAAAGCATATGATCAGAAGTCTCAGCTTGATTTTCTTGAGTATCAAAATTGCTGTTGAATTGCTAAAAGTTTTAACATCCTAAACTCTGTCATTTATTTTGTTTTAGCATTCCTCGGAAACCATAAATTGCAATAAGTTGCCAGCAATTTATTTAGCCTTAAAATGCTTGAATTGTTCCATCTCCTATGATTGTTTGATGTTAATTGCCCTCAAAAATGATCTCAGTAGAACAGGCAAGGGAATGCTTATCTGGCAGTTCACTGGCAGCATTAAGGATTTTAATAGTGCTAGATAAACACAACAGGCAATTATTGAATGTGGCTACACATTGGGAAATAAAAATAAGAGATTGGAAAATATATTCTGCTGTTGTTTTCTCTTTATCTTATTTTATAATTTTTGTCCTTTAAAAGATTAATAGAGGTTTCTTGAAATGTTCTCTGGAATATACTATTGGAAAATCAGACATAAAACTTTTATACCTTCTCCTTCAGTAATCCAAAATGAATTAGTTTGAAGGTACACATGTTAAATTTTTGTAGAACGAAGGACCTAGGCGTTGAAAGGTTTCTACCCAAAACACTGACTGTGGCTTGTTTTCCTACTCAAATCACAATTAAATCAACATAAGGTCAACCACTTCAATTTATTAAAATAATAACTACACTAAATTTTTAGTAAACAGTGTTTTGAAGTATCCCTTCAGCCCTTTGTTAGACTTTCTTCTGGATGTATATGAATACATCAGAAACCTTCAGAATCAAGTTTATATTCAAAGCAGCACTGGCTCCTCTGCCTGTCTCTAACAGTTCACTGCACTCAAAGGCTCACCAGGTCCATATGATCTCCAGAAGGAATCTGCCACTCCTCTTTTAGAAATTTTTATTGTGCCTCACTCTTTTTTTTTTATTCTTTTATTAATATTAATCATTCCATCCATTTACATCTCAAATGATATCCCATTTCTCAGTTATCCCCTCCACCACTACCCTCCATCCCATGATATCCCACTTTCTGGCTACCCCTCCACCACCACCCCATCCCACATCTGCCCTCCCCTCTCCCTTTTACCTGTATTGGAGTGCTCTCCTACCCACCACACTCTTTCCCTACTCTGGGGCGTCAAACCTCCCCAGGACCAAGAGCCTCCCCTCATATTGCTATCTGGCAAGGCCATCCTCTGCTAAATATGTATCTGGAGTCAAAGATCCTTTTAGGTACACTCTTTGGTTGGTGGTCTAGTCTCTGGGAGAATTGAGTGGTCAGGCTAGCCTATGTGGTTGTTCCAATGGGATTGTAGATTCCCTCTGCTCCTCCAGTCCTTCTGCCAGCTCCCCACCAGGTTCCCCAAGTCCAACCCAATGGTTGGCTCCAAGCATCTGCCTCTGCAATGGTCAGTTACTGGCAGGACTTCCCCGGGAACTGCCACACTTGGTTTCTCTCCACAAGCACCTTTCGACCCCAGCAACAGTGTTGAGTTTGGCATTTGCAGACATGATGTATCCCCAGGTGGGGCTGTTTCCTGCTTGGCACTTCCTTCAGTCTCTTCCATTTTTGTCCCTGTTCTTCCTTTGAACAGGAACATTTCTAGGTTAAATAAACTTTGAGATGGGTGGGTGGCCTCAGTCAGGGGCCATGTCTATCTACTGGAGGTGGTCTCCACAGGTTCTATGTCCCCCCTTTCTGTATATTATGGCTAAAGTCAATTCCATTGGGTCCTGTGAGCCTCACATTTCTCTGGTGTCTGGGACCCTCCAGTTGCTATCCCTTGTTGTTCATCCCCACTGCTACCTATTTTTATTTGATTTCCTGACCCTCTGGACCTCTCTCACATCTCCTCTAGATTCTGATACTGCCACTCTTATACTCCTCCTCTTCTTTTCTCCTTCCCTTCACCTCTCTCCTTCCATCTCCCACAATCATCCTGTTCCCCCCTACATGCAGGACTGAAGCATCCAGCCCCTGATCTTCCTTCTATGATCCATATGGTCTATAAGTTGTATCATATGCATTGTGAGCTTTTGGGTTAGTATCCACTTACTAGTGAGTACATACCATGGGTGTTCTTTTGTGTCTGGGTTACCTCACTCAGGATGATATTTTCTAATTCCATCCATTTGCCTGCGAATTTCATGAAGTCATTGTTTCTTTGTTGTTCTTTTTTTTTTTATTGGATACTTTCTTTATTGACATTTCAAATATTTTCTCCCTTTCAGGTCTACCTTTCTGAACCCCCCTATCCTATCCCCAGTTCTCCTGCCTCTATGAGGGTACTCCCCCATTCACCCACCCACTTCCATCTTTCTGCCCTAGCATTCCCCTACACTGGGGCATGGAACACCCACAGGCCCAAGGCCCTCTCCTCCCACTGATATCCAAAAAGGCCATCCTTTTCCTCATATTCAGCCAGCTCCATGAGTTCCTCCATGTGTATTCTTTGGTTGGTGGTCCAGTCTCTGGGAGCTCCGGGAGGTCTGGCCTGTTCACACTGTTGCTTCCTCCATGGGGCTGCAAACCAGCTCAGCTCCTTCAGTCTTTTCACCAACTCTTCCATCGAGACCCCCGTGCTCAGTCCAATGGTTGCTGTGAGCATCTGATTCTGTATTTGTCAGGCAGAGCCTCTTAGGGGAAAGCCATATCAGGCTTCTGTCAGTAAGAACTTCCCAGCATCCACAATAGGGTCCGAGTTTGGTGGCTGTATATGGGAGAACTAGATTCTGATGATGCCAAGTCAAATTGGTTTCTATTGCTTATGGTCTTATGCTTGCCTCTCGCCATCACTATTATCTGACCTTCCTTTCTCTGACTGGAATCTGTCCTTCCTGTGATCTTGAGAGTGGGGTAGAGTCAAGGGGGTGGGCGTCGAGCTGCCACTGGTGTGTGAGGGATCAGGTCTCTGCTCCAGGCGGGCACAGATGGGAGCTGAAAGGCACTCTGGTATCCACCTGGACAGGAATCTGCTTCCCTGGGTCAAAGGGATTCTGGTTCGAAGGATCTCTGGGTGGGGTTTAAGATCTCACCTGTGAAGCTAGATATGTCTGAATACATGGGGGGTTGAGCTTCAACTTGGGTGTGTGCTGTGGGGGATCAGGTCCAGCGCCAGGTCTCTGCTTCTAGCTGTCGCCGGTGGGAGCCTGAAGGCACCCTAGTATCAGGCTGCTCACTCTTTTTTTTTAATTATTACTCTTTAAGCTTTTTTATAGTCCAGTCTTTATCTCCTTCCCAGTATACCCTCTGACTGTTCCTCATCCCATATTTCCTACCCAGTTTCCAAGAGGATGTCCCACCTCTGATCCCAAGCACACCAGACCTCCCCACTCCATGGGGCCTCATGTCTCTCCAGGGTTAGGTGCATCTTCTCTCACTGAGGTCAGCCCAGGCAGTCCTCTGCTGTATATGTGTCTGGGGGCCCCATATCAGCTGGTGTCTGCTGCCTGGTTGTTGGTACAGTGTCTAAGAGATCTTGGAAGTCCAGGTTAGTTGAGACTGCTGGTCTTCCTGTGGGGTCGCCCTCCTCCTCAGCTTTTTCCTACTTCTTCCTAATTCAAACACAGGTGTCACCAGCTTCTGTCCATTGGTTGGATGTAAGTATTTGCATCTTAATCTTTCAGCTGCTTGTTTGGCCTCTCAAAGGGCAGCCATGCTAGGTTCCTATCTATAAACATACAGTAATAGTGTCAGGCCTTGGAGCCTCCCCTTTGAGCTAGATCCTAATGTAGGCCTGTCACTGGACCTCCTTTCCCTTAGGCTGGTCTCCTTTTTTGTCCCTGCAGTTCTTTTAGTCAGGAACAATTCTAGGCCAGAGTTTTTGATTGTGGGATGGCAACCCCATCCCCCTTCTTGATGCCCTATCTTTCAATTGGAGATGAACTCTACAAGTTTCTTCTCCCCATTGTAGGACATTTCATCTAAGCTCTTTTCCTTTGTGTCCTGAGAGTCTCTCACCTCCCAGGTGTCTGGTACATTCTAAAGGGTCCTCCCAACTCCTACCTCCCAAAGTTGCCTGTTTCCACTCTTTCTGATGGCCCTTAGAGCTTCACATCTCCTCCACCCAAGACCTGATCATGTTTCCCTTTTTCCTTCCCTGTCCCCTCTCCTAGCCAGGTCCCTCCTTCCCTCTGCCCCCTGTAATTGCTTTCTTCTCCCTCCCAACTCCTCCTTGAGTTCTATGGATTGTATCCTGGATATTCTGTACATCTTTTCTAATATCCACTTATTAGTGAGTACATACCGTGCATATCCTTTGGGGTCTGAGTTACCTCACTCAGGATGATATTTTCTAGTTCCATCCATTTGATGTAAAACTCAGGATGTCCTCATTCTTAATAACTGAGTAGTATTCCATTGTGTAAATGAACACCATTTTCTGTATTCATTCTTCTGTTGTAGGACATCTGAGCTGTTTCCAGCTTCTGTCTACAAACATGCTGGAACATGTGTTCCTGTGGCATGGTGGGGAATCTTTTGGGTATATGCCCAAGAGTGGTATAACTGAGTCTTCAGATAGATCCAATTTCAATCTTCTAAGGAATGAGATTATACTTTTAAAATTGTTTCATACTTCACTTACAATTAAGTGATTCTAATATGTATGCCCCCATCACATCTGTCTCTCTCCTATGAATACATACATCAAAGTAAACACTTAACTGACCAAAATACATGTTCTGAAAAATTCATAGCAGATATATTGATGTTATCTTCCTATTTAAAAGGACTTCAATGCTCACCAATGATTAGAATGAATAAATATGATATAACACATTCCCACAGTAAAATACAATACATCATTTATAATAAACAATCTCCAACAGCATGCAGAATATGCAGGAAGCTCATCCTGCAATAGGGAGTGAAAAAGACAACTACAGATAAACAAACACTATGGGTTAGTGCCGCAGGCCGGCCGATCTGGGCCTCCCTCAACCCGCGGGAGAAACGGGGTCCTAGTCAGGTCGACAAGGCATAGGCGAAGAAAGATGGCAGAGACGACACAAGAGTGTGGGAATCTGAATGTATTTCTTAAATATGGCATCAGACTTTTACAGTCATTGCTAAAGAGAGATGGAAAATCTGGCAGCTCAGTAGCTGAGGTACATCTGAGGCTACCTGAAATACACTGGGTCTAAAGCAATAGCCATCTCCTCTCGGCTGGTGCTGCATCCCCCGGGCCCAGAGCGCTTGGGCCCGGGGGATGCAG
>JADRCC010162394.1:0-19269 GCA_019843855.1 Hylomyscus alleni
TTTTTTTTTTTTTGGCTTTTCGAGACAGGGTTTCTCTGTGTAGCCCTGGCTGCCCTGAAACTCACTCTATAGACCAGGCTGGTCTTGAACTCAGAAATCCACCTGTCTCTGCCTCCCAAGTGCTGGGATTAAAAATTTGATTTTTCTTTCTTCTTCTTCTTTTTTTTTTTTTCAAGACAGGGTTTCTCTGTGTAGCCCTGGCTGTCCTGGAGCTCACTCTGTAGACCAGGCTAGCCTAGAACTCAGAAATCCGCCTGCCTCTGCCTCCCAAGTGCTAGGACTAAAGGCGTGCGCCACCACGCGCGGCTAGCTTTTCTTGTAGAACACATTCATCAGCAAGCAGGAGCATCAATTGCAAGCTGTACAAGGAGGAAACAGATGTTCTGCTCTAATACAGAGACAGGTTCTCACTGTGTAGCTCTGGCTATCCTGGAACTATGTAGATCAGGCTGGCCTCGAACCCACAGAGATCTTCCTGCCTCTGCTTTTCTGAATGCTGGGATTAAAGGCCCATGACATTACCAGACTTCGCATGAGCTTCTTATCATCACTTCTAAGACCTTTCAGCAAACATCCACCATGCTCTCAGCTCTTTTGGTAGTCTTGATTTCAGGAGCCAGTCCCCAGCTGCTCTCAGCTTCAAAGCCAAGAACTATCAGCTTAAAGCTCGCCTGCCTGTGTCACACCCCTTGTAATCACATGTGGATATTGACAAGCATACCTGGATGTCAAGCTTAAGAGGAAGAAAGTGAACAACATGTGGATGTGGTTAGTGCTATAAACAAAATATTTTAGCTTCACTTGGAGAGAAACTAGGATAACAGGTAAAGCTTCCAGTCCACCATTTTGAGTAGCTACTGCTTGACAAACCAAGAAATAACAGCAGGAATATAATTTTATAATATGAAGCTATTTTGGTGATGAGGGAAATCACTTCCCAGGAAGGGACTCTAGAGGACATTCTAGTATGTTCCATCTTAATCGGGTTGAGTATTAAGTATATACAAATCAAGCTACACAGATAGCTTCCAAAATCTTAACCTGCTCCCTCTTAGAAACAGAATTGAAATTACTGGGTGTGATGATTTGTATGTGCTTAGCTCAGGGAGTGGAATTATTAGGTGTGGCCTTGTTGGGGGTAGGTGTGTCACTGTGGGCATGGGCTTTAAGACCCTTGTCCTAGCTTCCTGGAAGCCAGCCTTATCCAAGCAGCCTTCAGATGAAGATGTAGAACTCAGCTCTTCCTACACCAGGCCTGCCTGGATGCTGCCATGTTCCTGCCTTGATGATAATGGACTGAACCTCTGAACCTGTAAGCCAGCCCCAATTAAATGTTGTCCTTATAAGAGTTGCCTTGGTCACGGTGTCTGTTCACAGCAGTGAAACCCTAACTAAGATAGAAGTTGGTATCAGGGACTGAAGTATTGTGATAGGCCTGACCATGCCTTTGTTTGGGAAAAATGTGGATTTGAGGACTTTGGACTGGAAGGCAGTAGAACGCTTTAAGTGGGGCTTAATGTGTCATCCTAGTAGGAATATGGAAGGCTGTGTTGCTAAGAGTGATTAGAATTGTGCGGACCTGGCCCAAGAGGTTTCAGGGGTCAGAGTCTATCCTAAAGAGAGCTAACTGGGAGGTTCCCTCTCCACATAAGATGGAGCGGCACTCCCCAAGCAAACCACACGGGACAGAAGGGGGGAGAGACAGGGCCACCCTGTCTGGAAAGCAGCTGAGACACAACAGTTGGCATTAAATCAGTGTCCCACTTACTATACTGGGACAGGCAACAGAACCAACTCATTCCTCAAAGGAAGGCGCAGCAGACCAATCTGGTCCATCTCCTGACAGTTTCTTGGCCCCACATGCCTCCCTTCACTTCTGTGTCTAGGTTAAGATCCAGGTAGCCAAATACCTGCTCCTGGGTGTTCACACTGTAGGCAAGGAGGTGGACTCATGCCATTTTTCCAATAGAGGAAAAGCAGGAGGAACAGGCCAGGTGTAGGGGGACAGAAGACAGCACCTGCTCATAAACACAGAAGCTGCACTTTTTTTTTTTCCTACAATCAACCCCACTCAGTTCTTTGCAGCCTGAAATCCTATTGCCTTCCTTGTTACCTAAAGAAAGGCCTAACATAGTAATTTATTTAAAAGACTGGTTTTAACAATTCCTTTACAAGAACAAGATAGATTTAATTTCCAGGGCCCATAACCACTCAATGCCAACCAAAAGGTACCAGTAAAAAGTCTTGCCACAAGGAATGTTGAATAGTCCTACCTTGTGTCAATATTCATTAGCAATCTCCTCAGTCCTTTAATTTACACTTACATGGATGATATTCTGCTGTCAGATTCAAATGGAGAAACCTTAGAAAAAATGTTTTAATGAAGCAAAGAAACTTTTACGTAATTAGGGATTTCAAATTACTCTTGAAAAAATACAAAGAGGATGCTCTTTTAATTACTTACGATATAAGTCTCTAGGTAATTCTACCACAAAAAGTACAAATCAGAAAGGACCAATTAAGAACTCTTAATGATTTTTAAAAATTACTGGGTGATATTAGCTGGCTATGGTTTGACAATTGGTTTGACTACTAAAGAGCTGAAAAATTTATTTCAAACCTTACAAGGTGATAAAGAATTAAATAGCCCAAGAAGGTTGAAGGTTATCAGTTGAAGCTGATAATTAGCTCTGGTAGAAAATAAATTATAAAATGCCCATATAGACCGTATAAATCCAAAAATGGCTCTGTTGGTTGTCATTTTCTCATAATCCCACAAAAATGATTGTGCAGAGGGAAGATTATGTCTTATCCATTTATCCAAATGGATAAAAATATCCATGATTAGCACATAGAGTAAAAAACTATAGACCTATACAGAAAAGGTATCTAAACTGATTGTGAAAGGAAAAATGAGATTTCATCAGTTAACAGAAATTGTGGTACCTTTTATTAATGCTGAGATTGCCTCATTATGGGTAAAAAATGAACATTAGCAAAGAGCCTGCAGTACTTCTTGGGAGAGAAATTAACAAATACCCAAAAGCAATCAACTTCAGATTATAAAAAGAACTAATCATATTCTGCCTCATATAATAAAACGACACCAATTTCTGGAGCCCCTACATTTTATGCTGATGTAAATAAATCGGGAAAGGCAGGATATAAATCAGAAAATGTAAGTAAGGGAGAGTTCATATGATTGTTTAAATATCAGATTTATATGCAATTCTTATGCTATTAGATTTTCAAGAACCTCTTAGTGACTAACTATACGTACAGAACTGTTTTGCATACTGAAAGTGCTTAATTTATTCAGGATGATTCTGAATTATTTCACTGTTTATTCAACTAGAAGTGGTCAGAAACAGGAATCATTCATTGTATATAACACGTATCATAACTCACTCGAGTCTGCCAGGCTCTCTAGCACAAGGTAAGGAAACCGATCAGCTTTTGATAGGAAGTATGCTAGAGGCGTCAGAATTTCATAAAAACACCATGTTAACAGCAAAGGTTTAAAGAATCTTCCATCACTTGGCAACAAGCCAAAGAAATTATAAAGAAATGTCTTATTAGTCCTTTATATAACCAAACTCTATTACCTGCAGGAAGTAACCCTAAAGATACTCAAAGAAATAAAATTTGGCAAATGGATGTTTCATTTTCGAGTTTGGTAAACTGTATATGTACATCAAATTATAGACACATATTCAAGAATTCACTGGGTAACTGCTTTAACTTCTGAAAAGACTGCTTCTGTGATGACACGTTTATTAGAAGTTATGGCTATTATGGGAATACCTATACAAATTAAGACTGACAATGCTTTAGCATATGTCTCTAATAAAATAAGACAATTTTTTACATATTATAAAACATATTATAGGTATATCACACAATCCTGTAAGAGAAGCAATCGCAGAGAGATGTAATAATACTTTAAAAGAGATATTTAACAATCAGAAAGGGGTAACAAAGACCCCTCCCAGGGATAGATTACATAGCATTTTACGAACTTTAAATTCTAAAATGCTATCAAATAAAAAAAATCTATAGTTGCTAAGAGACATTGGATTATAGAAAAAAACTGCTCAACTAAATCAACCTGTTTTAAAGGTGTCCTAACCTCAGAATGGAAAACAGGAAATGTGCTGGGGGAAGGATATACCTGTATTTCCACAAGGGAAAAAAAACCTGGAGTCCTTCCAAATTGATAGAAATCAGGTAAAGGGGAGTGTGACCCTCCTGAGGATCTCAAACACAGAAAAGGACCAAGATAGGTAATGTATATGTTGATCCCTCTATTTGGGAACGGCTCTAAGACTGACTGAGACTTAAATATCCATGTATAGTCAATAATTCTTGTTGGCTACAAAGTCCTCAGGCCTTATCATGGCATTCTTTTATGGCATAGAATTTATACTGCAGTTTGTTTACAATTCAAATTAGCCCAAGAAAGAGAGAAGATATCTTTCATTCCTCAAATAAAGAGCAAAGACTCTTGGCTCTTGGCTAACTGCAATGTGCACCTTGCACATCCCATACATATGTTAATACAAAACCATTTAGTACTTGTTTAAGATTATATGTCCACAAAAAATGACATGGAAAATAGTGGTCCTGAAAAGATTCACCCTTAGGGATATTGAGACACCTGATACTACCCCAAACTGCCTCAATGTTGTTTGCTCAAAAGACTTCCAGAATAGCTTCAAAGAAAGTTGTTGACCCTAAATGACCCAATTCATCGGCTACATTCTGATTTAGTCAGGACTTCACTTATGCCTAAACTTTATCAGAGTGCAGAGACTGGACAACAAATGCTACAACAAGCTTCCCTAAGACTAACCATTCTCCAAATCTCCTTGGCCTCCAAGAAAGAATTACTATGCCCCAAATAACTAAACATGAAGGCATCTTAAGAAAACAAAGCCCCATTCCAATAAGCTGGGGTGGGTAAGTTTTGGTCATTCTGTTGAGTAGAAGATGCTTATTATTATAAAGGGGTTGGTTACACGTTATTAAATGGTCTTACCCAGTGGAAAACATGGTAGAGGAGGTTAGACCCGAGGACTCCCCTTTCCTTTTCTCTTATCCTTTTTTTCTTATGTAGGGGGAGAGGGCTGACAAGAAAAAAATGGGAATAATAGAAAGGATAGACTGCCTAATCTACTCTTAAACCAAAAAAAAACCCCAGCTTACAGACATAATCTTTTTTTTTAAAAGAATCTCACTTTATTTTTTTCAGTAAAAAATACCAAACAGGTGAGCTAATTACATTTTCAATGGAATCTATGAACTACTCTTTCAAAATAGTTTATTTCCACAGTTATTAAGTTTTGAAGAAAATTAAAGCTGTTAGTCTTCTGCTGGACAGTCTCAGCTAGCTGCTAACTTTTCCTGACTCCTCCACTCTCCCATGTCTCCACGTGGCTCTCAGTGCACCAGCTCCGCCTTCCCTGCTTCCTTCGGCACTAGTCTGTGTCTCTGCCTGCTCAGGAATCCACCCTTACTTCCTTACAGACATAATCTTACCTTAATATGGTTCTTTGCATATTGGTACAAAATTAAGGTTTTACTTTGTTACATTTGTGTACTTTATTACATTGGTATAAGGCTTTGTATATTGACACAAAATTTGAGGTTATTTTTGTTACAACCTACTATATATTGTTTCAGCTCTTATATAGTTATTTGAAGATGTAAAGTTCTAGTCCTTTTAAAAGCTGCTATTACAAAGTGTTCAGGATAAGAGAGTAATACAAATTGATAGTCAAACTCACAGTCAGATACTAGGCCAAAATTATAACAAAATATGCTAGGTTAACCAGACAGTAAATAGCTAAAAACAAAGTTTACCTACTCAGATATGGTATTGATAGATGGTCTTCAAAAACCTCAGAAACTTAGCAGAATATGGCATTTAAGGATATTTTTATTAATTTAAGGACTTTTTTTGATGAGACATGTCAGCTTCTGACAGCACCCCATTCAACTTGGAAGAAGATAAGAGCATCAAAGGGCCTCTATTCGGAGATAGCTTCAATTATGGCAAGCTAGCCACAGATCAAAGAAAATGCCCTAACTTCATCTGCAGACAGAATACTGTCCAAAATGGACAAAATGTGGACACAGGCAAATTGTCACAAGTCAATTGCCAAGCTCTGTTAAGGCAAAGTAAGTCCTTCATAATTCCTGCTTCACAAAAGTTTGTCAGATATACTGGTCCAGAAGGCTGAAGACAGAAGCTCCAATGTTATAGAGACATTTCTGGGGGACTGTTTGGGCAGCCAACTATGTCATTTGTATACTTTTGAAAGCAGCTTGCCTGCACTTCCCTAGATATTCAAGTAATATTTATTCCTTCTCAAGTCTCTGATGGGGTTGAAGACTGCATAGTTATAGTCTCACAATTAAACTAAAGGTTACAAAGAATTTAAAATGTTTTATGGTCTTATGTTTTAAGGATGGTAAATGCATGTTATGAAGGTTGGAGTAGGTAAAAGTTTAAGTTGTAGGTGTTTTATGGTTGATATTGAAGGTTAGAAGATCTAGGCTTTTTTTTTTTTTTTTTTTAATGAAGACTGGAGGAAATTTTAAACAAGTGTCTTAAAATTGGTAAGTGCAGCCAGGCAGTGGTGGCGCCTGTCTTTTAATCCCAGTACTTGGGAGGCAGAGGCAGGTGGATTTCTGAGTTTGAGACCAGCCTGGTGTATAGAGTGAGTTCCAGGACAGCCAGGGCTATACAGAGAATCCCTATCTCAACCCCCCGCCCCTCCCGAAAATAAGTATAAGTTATGAAAGTTTAATAACTTAATTGCTTAAGATAGTAATGAGAAAAGTACAGAACTATGAACTCACCAAAATAGGACAAACATACTACTTTCTCATAAAGTTGCCAAATAGAAATGGACTAAACACTGTGAATGTAATTACACCAGATATTTCATAATTGTTTAATAATTGTCTCATACTGTATGCTACAGCCAATTGCTGTAGGGAATAAAGGCAGGTAGGCTTTCAGTTACCTGGCTGGGGGTTGCAGGTAGGGCCCACAAAGAGAAGGTGAAAGAAGAGAAGGATGGACCAGCAGCATGTGCCAGTATGAAATGCCTCCCCAGAACACTAGACTGCTGGAGCAGAAATGGTCCAGGAGGATTCAAACAGCAAGTATTTGGGAGCACAGCTGGAGAACCAGTCAGCCTAGTGCTAGAGAATTAACTAGGATAATCCTCCAGTAATTGAGCAGAGCCTAATACATAATCGTTTGAGTATCATTTGATAGACAGGGATAAGCCTAATTCTTTTATTTTACATTATCTTCAGAGAACATTATTGTGGGGAGGATTTGGGCACCTTGGACATGAGGAGGTCAGAATGTAACTTCTGGGTGTGTTTCTTCTCCTTTCATGTGTGTTGTGGGGACTGAATTCAGGTTGTAAGCCTTACCCTGCAATTGCTTTCACTTGCTAGGTCATCTTGTCAGCACTTGGAGCAACTTTAAAAAAAAAAATTCAAACATTATATACTTGGAATCATATTCACATTTTAAAAGATGTTATTGTTCTCAATTGTGTATATGTGCCTGTTAGGGAAGTGTCGGTGGACATCAGTTCCAGATGGTAGCACATGACATGGGCTGGGAACCTAACCCCAGTACTCTTCATTGTTGCGGAGAAATATTACAGAAAGGCTAGCCCATTCTCACCCTTGTCCTGGTGGACTGGCCTGCCATGCACTGGCGGACAATGGCCATTGTCCAACCTGTGTTTATCTTATGGAGACTCTGACTCATAACCACAGTCTCTCTACCCAGCTCGCTAGGGTCCCACTGGCAAGTCGCTACCATGCCGACCTCCTGCTTCAAATGCCCGAAGGCCCTTGTGGTGCACATCTGGCAAACTCATGTTTTGCCGACTTAGTTCAGAAACAATGGTAACTGATTATCAGGGCACAACTAAAACCTTATCTTGTAAGCCCTATTAAATCTGATTCCTTCGGTGGCAAATCCTGACAGACCTGCCATGATACTGGGGAAACTCAAGCAGCTTCGTCTTGTCCTTATGCTGCCCCCGTTCCAAAAAGACCTAAGTCTCTCCTGGTTTCTCTCTTCCTCTGTCCAACCTGGAAAACCCTCCTACTCGTCCAGTGATTGGCTCCTTTTTCATTAGGAGATTGGTTCAAAAGAACAGTACCAGGCCCATCCACAATACCTTATAAGCAGTGTTCTTAACCTGAGTCCTACCCTCTAGCTCTCATATTCACAATTTTAAAGTACCAATATTTCTTTATTTTTATAGAAATAGAAACTTTAAAAAAGCCAAGGAGTAGGCAGCACATAAAACATTGCCACTGTTTTATGGAAATTCTTATGGAAAATTTCTAACACCCTAAAAGGCTCACTGCTCAGCAGCAAGCTTACAGGTTATGTTTGTTGTTCTAATTCACATGAACTAGCTCCTTAAGCTGAGGATATTAAGTTACTCATTGTTATATACGTTAGCAATTATTTCCTTTGTGTGGATGCACCAGTTTGTCTGATTTCTAGTTGATGGATCTTTCAAATACATGCAGTTTGGGGTTACTGTAAACACAACTGCTATAAGCATTCAAATACAAACCTGTTTTTGTTTCTTTGGGTAGCAAGATGACTGAACTATTATGGACATGCCTAATTTATAAGCAGAAGATGTGGCATTTTCAGTCCTTTTGGGGGTTCCAGTTGTTCAGCATCTATACTAGCACTTGATATTGCTATACTGTCCCTCTGTGGGCCATTTCAGTAGGTATGCAGCGGTGTCTCATGACTGACGGTCTTAGGTACTTTTTGTGTATGTATCCATTAGTGTTATCTATTTATGTGATTCTGATAATGTTCAAAGATCAAATCTTAAGAAATAGTAGAACACCCACCCATGTATGGGTCAGGCTAGAGTATTTTACTTATATGTGTCCATGTATGTGCAGCTGCATTGACTGAGTGGAGGCCAGAGGTCAAGGGGCCAGCCCATTTTGTTTTCTTGAGGTGAAGCACACTGGCCTAAGTTGGTTAGAATGGTAAGTAAGTGAGCTCCAGAGCCATGACCATAGGCCATACCTTAATGTCTGGCACTTATGGATCCAACTCAGGTCCTTGGGCTTATATTGTAGAAATGTACTGAATGAGCATGTTCCCAGCACAGGACAGAACGTTTTCTAAGTGGTAAGTTAATTGAAAAATCCAAGAGTTCCTCCCAACTTTTAAATTGTCAAGACACACAAGTTAAAAGTCGAAAATAAACATACATAAAGCTCTTCTAAGTCTTAATACTTAACATTTTACACATTCACTATTTTTATATGTATGTGGATATACAACTGGATCATTTGAAAATAAGTACTAGATACCATGTCTCACATGAATACTAAAAACGTTTTTTATGTAGTGCAAGTTTTATCATTACATAAATTAACAAGTTCTTTCCAGTCTATATAATCTCTCAGTTTCTCTTCTTTTCTCCCCCTCACTTTTTTCCTCCAAAGGGCAGGGTCTTTCTATTGGAGTCTTGGAATCATGGAAATTCTCCTGACTTTCTTGTGTCTAGATTACAGACATGAAACACCATGCCCTGTTGTGTCAAAAATCTCTTTTAGAAACAATTAGACTACAAATACAGTTATTGGTTAAACTAAATCCTTGACTTTTTGAAGAAAAATTAGTTAGTTGTTTTGTAAAGTGACATACATTCTGAACTTAGCTTATTTTCTACAAGCTGGAATTTGGACTTAAATTGACTACAGGCCTGTTTTTGAGATGGGTCTTTTAAGTGATTCAAAAACCACACTTTTACAAGTGTGCTTTGTGTAAGCCTTAAAAGCTGCTCAGGCTGGTGTTGAACTACAATTCAAATCCACCCTCAGCTTCCAAACTACCCTCAATTATGGGACTAGAGCACTCACTATGCCTTGCTCAGCAGCAAACACTTTTGACAATATAATTTTCATAATGCTAGCAACTGAAATCAGGGCATCAATCCATCTCTCAAGTCACCTAAAAAATATAACTCACACCCCAATTTTGCTATGACTTTTTTCATGTTATTCTCAGCTCAAAAGAAAATGTTAAAGTAAATGTTGGCTTTGTCCCAAGCATTCCTGACGCCCCCTTTTATAAATGTGTTCACTTGGTAAACTAGAAACCTGAGTGCCCTTACCTGACATTAAACTTGTGAAGCATATGCCTCGGCCTCACAAACGCTTCAGTATTGAGATAACAGGCATAATTTATCATGCTTTTGTTCCTTTCTGCTGTTAAAAAAAAGTCTAAACTATACCTGCTGGTCTGTGCCTATGTTCCCAATATTTAGGAGGCTGAGACAGAAAGTTTGCAACTCAAGGCAAGCCAAGAATACATGAGCAAGATCTCATCTCTAAAACCCAAGAAATCTAGTATCATACAAATGGGCATTAGTTTTCTGCTCTTTCACATTCACAAAAGGACAAACTACTGTCATTAAGTTTTGGGAACTGCACCTTCCCCTCCCGAAATAGTATTTAAACTGGGTTTCATTGTACACATCTATAATCTTGGTGAGGCAAAGGCTCAAGGGTCAGGAGTTCAAAGTCATACTCAGTTACACAGTGAATTCTACGTCAGCTTGCACTGCATGAGATCTTACCCTCCAAAAAGTAATCTTAATATACACTAATTTTACTAGTTAATATATTATTTCCCCTATATTCTAGAAGAACAAAAGGTATTTGTTAATTAGTAATTAGATCTTTAATGCAGAAATTGCTGGTTTCAATATGTTAGTTACATATTGTTTTTATTCAGGTTTGTCAATTAAGAAATACAAACAAAGCAACTCTTAGTTGCTTCTACAGGTCCAATCTTTCCTTACAGAAGCTGTTAAATACAGCTCTGTAGTAGTATAGAGAGGCAGCAAGAGATCTGGGTGGAGCAACAATTCATCTGGAATCCACAGTTAAATATTTACTTCCTTTGGTGCCTTGTAGAGAAAGGCACTGTTAAGGATGTTACAAAATAGAAAATACCCACAGCAAATAGTTCTAGTGATACAACTTACTATAAACAAGTTACAGTGGTGGTGGTGATTCTTTTCATTTTATTTTTTTTTTACAATTAGAGTATAGTCTTTAAACCAAACACACAGACACACACACACACACACACACACACACACACACGCTATTATGAAATAGTCCCTGCCCCCATCCCCCCTCAATATACTTAACACAGCAGTTTAATAGAACCAAAAAGAAAAAAAAAATCAAGACAAGTCTGATTTCAAAATTTCAATATACTTCCAACTCTAATAGGCCCCAAACAAAACAGCCCCATATTTCAATTTCTTAAGCACACAATCCAGTAGAAATGCTCAACTATAATCAACTAATAACCAATATGAACAGAACCTTAGAAAAGAAGTTATACTGCTTCTCTTCACCCTTTTCTCTTATAGTTGGAGGCACAGGTATTAGGAGATATAGAAGTCAACGGAAGAATTATAATGAAAAAAATTCCTAAAACTGCTGCTTTTTGGAATAGAAAAGACAGTATTTTACAAATGTTCAAAAACTGCAAGGCATTAACACAATTCATTTACTATCACTCCTAACTTGAAAGAATAGAGAACAGTAACTCATCATATAAACTGTTATGTTCAGGTTCACAAATAACTATGGATGTAGTTTTAGGCTTTATCAAGGAAAACAGGTTCAGTTCAAATCATTGGATACTATACATCTAGCCTGACTGGATCGGTGTCTAGAACTGTCACCCTGAACAGCTGTAAACTAAACAATAGCATGTAACTCCATAGGAAGCTTAAGGATTGAAGATATGTACACAGCTAGTTAGATCTCCCCTGCTTCACGCTCTTCAGAGCTCCTCCTGTCTTCTGATCTGCCATTAGCACTCTCATAGGACCGCTTCTTATCTTTTCGATCTCGGTCACGAGGTGATCTGTCTCTTGAACTCCTGTCTCTGTCACGTGATGCTAAGTCTTGGTCTCTGAATCTTTCTTTTGAGGATCTGAAAAATATTAATTTGAGGAGCAAAATATGTTGGGACACCCAAAATCCAATGAAAGAATAGGATCAATATTTTCTGATAGCTGAAGAAATAGATAAGAATACATCTGAGAAGAGAGTTTAATATAGAAGAGAGTCTTACTATAGCTGAGAAGGGCACCAAAACAAAATTGGGAACAACAAATTGGCAATATATAGTTAAGGGTAAAAGAGCCTAAACTAAACAATGTATTCTTAATATTTCAGAAATAATCATAAAGCTTCTTCAACTAATAAAAAGGCATTTAATATAAAAACAATATATAAGTAATTGCTTTTATAAGTGAAAAGTATCAAGATTTCAAAATGAATGGAAACCAATGAATTTGTACAGCAGCTGTCTCTTTTGTGCTAAATGACAAACAAGTATTTGAGGTGTTGTAAATCACACACAAGCTCAGGGTGTATGAGTCGTTCTTTTCTATGAACTTTAAAAATGAAAAAAAAAAAAAAAGGAGAACCATTGATAGCTTCCTGGTTTTACAGAAACAGGCTTTAGCCACATTTGTCCTATGGGCAGTACGTTGCAAACTAGGCTAGAGAACTATTCAATGATATGGCTTTAAATAACCATTTACTAATTTAAAATTCTGCTTCACTCTTCAAGTGAATACACTAAAACCAAAATGTAAGGTATCAAAAAAGATCATACTATAATAAAATCCTAACTGCTCCTAATACTATCTCCATTCCCATCCCATCTTCAAAGAAAGGTACATAAACAAAATATACTCATATCAGATGTGCAACCAGAAAAAAAAAACACAAACACATTATGTAGACTCTAACTATATTGGTTAGCATAGAATATATACTTTTCAACACCTAAAATGAATTCCAAACAAATATTACATTTATTTAGTTCTTTACAGGTGATACAGAATGTTTATACATAATTTATCTCAATCAAGGTTTAGAATTATGATCAGAGGCACTGCCAAGTCCTGCATAATACTTATTTTGTTTTTGAAGTTGGAGTTTAAACTTGGATTTCAATATGCTATGTCTGCATGCTACTAACCCAGAAAACACAATACTTTCAAGAAAAACAGAAGGCAAGATAAAAAATACTACTATAACCAGTTTGAAAAATATAGATAAGGAGAATATTGTAGTTTGGATACAAAACAGTCCAAAAGGCTCATGTACTGTTGAAGACTTGAAACTGGTGATGGTGCTACAGAAAAAGGTGGCTAGCTCATAAAGATGGTACAACCACTGAATTGATCCCCTGCAAGTTCATAGCTAAGCAGCCATTAGGAGGTGGTTTCTGGCAGGAGGAAACAGGTCAAGATGGGTGTATTTTATTTTAACTTGTCCCTGGCCCTTTGTTCTCTATTTCCTCTGCCATAAGATGAGTGAGTCACTTGACAGGCTCCATGCCATGGTGTTCTGGTTAGGCATGGGGCCCAGAAGCAATTCAAAACTGGCCATGAACTGAAATCTCATTTTCACTTCTTAAAAAGTTTCACTTCTCATAAATTGTCTTCAAGTACTTTGTCATAATACAAAACTATGACAACCGAGACTAAAATTTAAAAAGCTTGAAAGATCAACACCAATTTCAAGCATTCTACTTGAAGTTATAAGCCTTTTTCCCCTTTTGTTTTCTGAATCAAGTTCTTTCTCCCTAGCCCAGGCTAGCCTCAATTTGTGGCAAGCCTCCTGCACCTCAGCTCCTCAAAAGTTATCATTTTAGGAGCTCCCACTTAAAAAGCATTCTACAAAGGAAAAAAAAACAAAACAAAAAAAACCACATTCCAAATCTACAGGAGCCATCTTCAAAGCTTCTATTAATGATAGAAATGATACTAAGAACAATGACATTAGATGCTGGCAAGTCCCTGAGGTCAGTGATAACTGAAAAAGAACAAAGACACGAACTAATGTTTGTACAAAGATTACAAATAACCTCCTACACATCAATTGTTACGTGTTACTAGTGAAAGCCTAATAAGCCAAATATTCCTATTACCAGTATTTAATGAAATATGAAAAAACAAATGGGATGTAATTAAATTATTTGGCAAAGAATTCTGAACCCAAGTAGTCTGACTTTGAAGTCTGTACTACATGACAGAACACCCCAAAAAGCACAAAATTGCTGAAGGTCTTCACTGACCTGTGGGAACTATTGCCAAGACAAGGTTCATATAAACAACCCACTTGTAGTAGCAGAGATAAGTACTTCACAGCAAGGGCAAGAAAACAGTAAACTGCCAAGACTTTTTAATGGACTCCTCTTACCATCAAAAACTAAACTCACATATATACCAATAATCTGATGTTATATATTTGAAATAACAAGTAGTAATCATTTGCTTTTTTGTTAAAAACAATGATGTTTTAAAAGTAATTTGAATTCAACAATATGAAATACTCTTGAGAAAAGCAAAATTTTTAATAGTTTTACAAAAATAATCCTCTTTTAAACATGCTGAATGTGGTGGGAAGTTTTCCTATATAAATAAACTTCCCAAGTTCAGGAAGCCTCAGGATGACACAATGATAGGACAACACTCCCTACCCACCCCTCCCATTTCCATTCACCAATAAAGACAAGTAAGATAAACATCAGAAAAATGACAGCTGGGCAGGTCAACACAAGAATCATCTAGATCCTTTATTACCTAAGCTGCCCAATTCTCAGATTTAGTGTGCAGATTTAGAATCATAAAGAACATTACAAAAAAAAATGTTTCTGGCCACTGCACTGAGGACAAACCCAGTTTTGAAATTTAAGAAGCCTACAGATATTTTCCTACTTGTTTAATTACAACCAGTTATTCAAGCCTGATCCATTATCTAAAATCATATTTTTAAAAAATCTTTCTGAAAATTTTCCTCATCTAATTCATGTCATTTACTCTACAATATTCAGTTTTTATCACTTTATGATCTGTGGCCAAGTATTCTCCCACACAGAAAACTCCATAGAGCAACATGAAAATGGTTGTTTATATACACTATTATTACTTTGCTATTTTTTAACAAGCCTAGCACAGAGGAAAGTATCTACTTCGTAAAGCCAGGCAGGGTGTCACATGCCTATAATCCCAGCACTCAAGAGGAAGCTGAGGCTAAAGGATGAATAGAAGGCCAATCTGAGCTACATAAGAGCTTGGCCTCCTGACTTCCCCCCCACAAGCCCTCCCCCCAACACCCACACATACCCACACGCACACAAACACCCCTACCTAGTTAAAAATCACTTTAAGGGCTACTTAGAACATAGACAGAAATATACAAAATAAAATGTTGATTGAAAGCCTATTAAGAAACTCAGCTTGTGATTTTAAGGAATGGGTAATTCATTCTAAAACAAAGATTTTGCCAGCTTTCTGTGGGTTTATGTGGAGTAAGCCACAGAAAATTTAAGACTAATAACTAGGGATTCCAAGTTTTTCTCCTATATTTACCTAAGAATAATTGTCAAGGAGAGAAAAAGTAATTTTAAGTATAATTTATATTCTATAGGATTATCATGTGACCTGAGTTTTGGGGATTTAACAGCTCTACTACATTCTAACCCTTTGTTAGCTCTCACTAGAAAATCAGATCCAATGTCTGCTCTCATTGCATCTTTTGAAGTTTCCTGCTATACTAAGGTGTTGTAGCTTCCTCCAAACTCAGAATCTTCCCATTACACTAAAGGTGAAACATGAAAATGTATGATTTATGCCGTAGATTAAACAACATAGTAGAATCTGTTTGCTCTTTAGAAGTGCACCAAAGTGTGGAAAACAGGCAAACAAAGCTAAATGATGCTTTTAATGAAAGGACTTCTCAGAGTCCCTATTTGTTACTACATATTGGAAAAACCAACAAAAAAACCCCACAACCTTCAAGAGTATTAGTACCTAAAGTTATTTGCCTATAAAATAGCTTTTGTTTTTATCAGCACCCCTCCCGCCTCCCCAACATTCCAAGTAAAGAAAAGCAATAACTTCTGCACATACTGGCTTCAATTTCTTACTCTGGCTCACGCATTAACTCTGCATGAACTACCCATACAATCAGAAAAAATGTATACACCTACAATTGAGTACATATCAATATATCAGGTGCAGGTTTCAAACCAATAATCTAAGCATAAGTAACATAATAAACAAAAGGCTAAAACAAAAAGGTAGCTCCGCATCCTCTGACCGGCACTTCAGTACCTCCTCTTGGATCGCTCTCTGCTCCTATCTCTTGAACTATGCCGACTTCTCTGGTGACTGCGGCTGCGGCTTCGGCTACTGGACCGGGACCTGTGGCGATGGCGTTTCTCACGAGACTTGGATCGAGTCCTCCGTTTGCGTTCTCGTGACATGGAGCGAGATCGGTGTCTGCGATGCTCTCTGGATCTAGATCTACAAGAAAATAATTTATTTCATCGTTAGTGCTACAAGTCTCATTTACACTAATGTCCTTTCTTTAAAAAAGGGTTTTTTAAAAACGTTTTACTTTTAAAAAGTCTTTGTGGGCACATGCACATCACAGAACATAAGAGTAGGTCAGAGGACAAACTTCTGGGGTCTCCTTCCACAAGGTGGGTCCCAGGAATTCAACTCAGGTTATCAGGGCTTGGTGGAGGTACTTTTAACCAGCTGAGCCATCTGGCCAGTACTGAGAAGTTTTTCTTCAGTAGCTGTACCTAATGGCAATTCTATTCTAAATAAACTATATGTGCAATGGAAATAAACTACTGATATGTTATTGGCTGGATACTAAGATATTAAAATAAAAAGAAGTGTCAATTCTCAGGCATCAACCAATCATGTATAAATTGATGTCGGTAAACTAGGGATGTAACAGAACTGCTTATCATCCAAGAGAATAGGATCCATACCCACTAGTAAGGAAAAGGGAAAAAAGAAAGCTAAGTAGTTAAAAGTGCATGTGGTACCACCTTGACTACTAAAATACTACAGCACAGACTGTAATGACAGCTCCGAAGGCAGAGGATAGACAAGTGTAGTTTAGACCATAGTCAAAGAAACACAAATCTCAGACATGGGCCATAAAGGACAATACCAAAGCCCTCTTTTGGCCTTCATAACACAAACACACAGTTATGTGTATAAAGAAACACACGTACAAATACACAAACAAAAGTAAAAATAGAAAAAAAGGATTAGGGAATATTGTGAAAAATTAATTTTGAGGCCAGCCAGGACTGCATATACATAGTGAGATCCTTTTAAGGGGCATTTATTTACCTCGCATACACTGTAACTCTCTCTAGACCCAACAAAAGAGGGCATCAGATCCCATTACAGATGGTAGTAAGCCACCATGTGGTTGTTCGGAATTGAACTAAGGACCTCTGGAAGAGCAGACAGTGCTCTTAGCCACTGAGCCACCTCTCCAGCCCCCTTTTAAGTTTTATCAGGAATATGAAAGAAAAATTAAGGCCAACGATCAGTATTACAATTTCATAACCATTTTTAAATTTTTTTTGCTATTTTTTTTAAGCTTACTTAAAAATTTTAGGAGGCTGGAGAGATAGCTCAGCAAGTTGAGAGTGCTTGCTACTCTTCTACAATACAAGTTCAGTTTCCAACATGCACCTGAGGTAGCAAATAATTCCACCCATAATTCCAGTTCCGGGAAACCTAACACACTCCACACTCACCCTGGTTTCCAAGAGCATTCCCTCTCTAGCCCCCAAATACACATGGCATGTACTCACAAATAAAAATAAATCATATTAAAAGAATGATAAAGAATATTTTAAGAATAAACCACCCTTTCTCTGAATTATATTTTGACAACTAAAGTTCTGAATGCCAAAGGTAAGCCAAAAATTATAGTGTAAACAAAACAAAACAAAAAACCATATAAACAACAAAAAAATCAGGCGAGTATTTTACAAAAACATGAATGTGTGTGGTGCGTGGGTATGTGAAATAAAGATGGAGATAGGATGAATAGAACAGAAATATGTGAGGGAAAACAAGAAGATGTTTACTGTTTACTGATGTTTAAAGTCATTTTAAAAGTGACCTGAGTGATAAAGTGGGTTATGTATGCTTGTGATCTCAGAGTTTAGGAGATGAAGGCAGAAAGAAAACTCATGGACAGCCTGTGATACTGTAGCTAGAACATGGCAAACGGGGGAAAAAATACACAGAGTATATAAATTACACCTAAATTATATAAAACATTTCAAGTTACCATTAAAATGTAGTATTTTCTCATAATTTCAAAAGCAACAAATTAGGTGACACAATGTTTGTAAATATTTTATTTTTAAAATTTTTGAACTTATATCTTTTTTTAAAAAAAATGTATTAGATGTAAGTACACTGCAGCTATCTTCAGACACTCCAGAAGAAGGCATCTGATCTCATTACAGATGTGGCTGCTGGAATTTGAACCCAGGACCTCTGGAAGAGCAGTCGGTGCTCTTAACTGCTGAGCCATCTCTCCAGCCATGAATTCAAAGAGATCTGCTAACCTCTCAAGTGCTAAGATTGAAGGCCTGAGCACCATATCTGACTATAGAAGAACTTTCATAAAAATGTTTTTAGATTTCATTTTATATATATAAGTGATTTGCTTGACTGTATCCCTCTAAGCTATGTGCATGTCTGGTAACACCAAGGTCAAAAGCGAGCACTGGATCCTCAAGAGCTGGAATTATGGACTGTTATGAGCTGCCATGTGACTGCTGAGAACGGAAGCTGGGTCCTCTGCAACCAGTGCTCTTAAAACACTGAGCCATCTCTCTAGATCCTATAGCAGAATTTTGAAAGCACCTAGCTCCAGTCTATACTCTACTCAAATAAAAGTACATATTGTAGACTTCATGTTTAACAACAACTCAATAGTTTCTTCAACTAAACAGAAGCCCCAAACGTGCTCTGTGTAATTGTGGATGACCTTGAGCACTGGGATCTCTTCCTTCTGTTCCATGAGCACTGGAATTACAGGCAAATACTAGGGCTATAGGAATGTGCTTGCTATGACACCTGGTTCTAAAGAACAATTTCTAAAAACAGACACAGGAAAGCTGTCTGTCCATTCATCCATCCATTTAGTGCAACAGAAATATTGTTTTATTTACCTATGACAAGATCTATCTGTCTGTCTACCTATCTACCTACCTATCTACCTACCTATCTACCTATCTACCTACCCATCTATCTACCTACCCATCTATCTATCTATCTATCTATCTATCTATCTATCTATCTATCTATC
>JADRCC010162395.1:0-13027 GCA_019843855.1 Hylomyscus alleni
AAAAAAAAAAAAAGGGTCTAGGTAGAGGACTTGATGAGAGGTGACCCACATCATTTATTGCTGTTTATGGATGTGACCCTCAATCCCCAGCCACTCCTGTGAACCTTTTCTTAACTTAGAGACAGACAGTCGTCCCTGCTGATTTGGACCTTGGCTATGGGCCCATCCTGACATTTATTTGCCAGACAGCTTGAAAATGCTGTTTGTTGGTTACTGTCCTCTGGGCTCCAAGATGAGTACAGTCAAGGTCTTTGCGCTGAAGAAATGACCAGTTGCTCTCAGAAGTGCTACTCCTTATATGGTCTGCTCCTTCTTCTCTACACTGAGAGACCAGGAGCCTTAGAACAAGAAATTCTAACAGCGGAAAGCTGCTTAGAATAAAGAGCCACGGTGCGTGTTTATTTTCCCCAGTCCCCTAACCTGTAAACTCCCTGTGCTAAGTTCTACTGTCTGGTCTCCTGCGGTCCATGGCATACACTCCTGTCCTGTCTTCCTTAGAGGGTGTTGTCCTTTCCTGTGGCACTTCTACTAGTGCTTGGGGGCTGGGCAAGCTCTCACATACCAGGGGTTCTTCCTTCTGGCTCCTGTTCACACTAGGCTCCCATAACCCTGTACTGCGTATGTAGACATCACGGAGTTCAGCACTTAGCACACACCGCTTGCACAGTTACTTTGTTTTAGCTTTGGTAAGAGCTGTACAGCTTGGATGCTCACTGCCTAGGAAGAAAGCTGGACTCTGGCGTTCAGTGAGTGGCAAGCAAAAACCTGAGATGTAAAACTTACCAATTATCAAATTGGGATACCCCACCCCCACCCCGTGAGGAGTAATCAAGCCCAGCTGTATGAGGAGTAGTTTGACTTGTGACTTGCCAAGTTTTATTTGAACACTATTTGTCAAGCAAGACGTCACTTAAAGCTGTCTTCTATAAAAAGAACAAAACAATCGAAACATTTCCACCGTAGGAAACCATAGAAATAACTCAGTGGTTAAAAGCGTATCCTGCCAAGGGCCTGAGTTCAGTTCCTAGCACCTTGGCTCTTAACCAACTAAACCTGCAGCTCTAGGGGATCTGTTGGCTCCGGCCTCCATTGGCGCCTATGCTCAAATGTATATGCTACTGCAATGAAACACATAATAATTAAATATAAAATCTTAATATATGGCAGAGGACTGCCTGGTCTGGCCTCAGTGAGAGAAGCACTACCTAGTCTTAAGGAAACGTAAGGCCCCCAGGGAGCGGGGAGGTCTGGTGGTGTAGGGTGGAATTAGGGACATCTCTTGGAGGCCAGGGAGGGGGTTGGAGGCGGGGAGGAATGGGATGAGGAACCGGGAGGGGGATAACAACTGGACTGAAAAAGAAAATTAAATAATAATAATAGTTATTATTATTGAAAATATATTAAATCATGGATTGGTAGCTCACTGAATTAACTTTAAAACCTACCTTGGCTGGCTTTTACAGTTTTTGAAAAGTCAAGAAATACCCCAAAATATCAGAAGTCTAGTTTGTCTGAGACACCCATCTCCAGCTTCCGGTGAACTCTTGGATACAGGAAATACATGAGCTCATTTTTAAAGAGCCATGGAAGAAGCAGATAACACAGGCAACCTACTGACTGTTTACTGTATTCTGGGCACTGTTCCAAGAGCCGCCTTAACCCTTGAAGAACCGGTCTGGGATCCTTCTCTAGAGAAGAGGAAGATGAAGCACGAGGAGGTGATGCAACCTGCGTTCTGGGCAGCCCAGCGTGCGGTTCCAGAAACACAGGCAACAGGGAAGGAAGTGGGCCGGCTGTCTCACCTAGCCATGGTCAGGTCTGGTGGTATGGGGTGGAATTAGGGACATCTCTTGGAGGCCAGGGAGGGGGGTGGAGGCTATTTTGCTGTCTCTTCCAAGGGATCAGAGGCACTGTTCTAGGAGAGCCAGCCTTCACATAACAACTAGATGTGGCCTTAGAGGGAGGCAGGGTGGGGGCTGCAGTCTGGTTGTAAAGTGAATGAATGAGTGAATGGATGAATGAATGGATGGATGAATGGGGGTAAAAATAGAACCATGACTTCTTTTTGTTTGCTCTGTTTGCATTTAATTTGGCCCCAAGCTTTGAAACAAGGCCATAGCTGCATCAAGACACCGAGTGCAACAAATCCAATCACTAGAAATTAGTTTGCTTGTTTACGAAGACTTTGAGCTGCTTATTGTCTCTGTCACATTTGCTCATTTCCTAGGGATGTGACAGCCCAGTTCCTCCTAAGCCACAGTTCCTCCTTTCCCTGGATTATGTCTGAACTTCTCATTCCATTAACTTGTGTGTCTGTGTTATGATAGACTTCATCTCCCAGTCAGATTTTAAACATTTTAAAGAGAGCACAGCCCTTCATTCCTTGAGGTGGCATAACATGGCATTTAGAACTTTTATGTTACTTGTTGTCTGACACAAGGTCTCAGATAGTTCAGGATGACTTTGAACTCACGATCTTCCAGATCCCACCTTCTGTACCAGATTTACAGATATGTGTCATCATGTCTAACTATCAGAACACTGCTGCCACCTCCTCTTCCTCCTCCTCCTCTTCCTCCTCTTCCTCCTCCTCCTCTTCTTCCTCCTCTTTTTTGCAAAGTATTTTAATGAATACTGTGTGTCTGAAGGGATATTAGGGTCAAAATCATACATGTATGTGGGAATAGCTGAGCATGCAAAATAGTAGAAAGACTAATACATTGAATTCCTGTGCGCTTAAACCCAGGTTTAACAACAGATGTTAAAGTTATGAAACATACATGGTATGTATATATGTGTGTTTGGGTATTTGTTCATGTTTCTGTCTCACTCAGTGTGTGCATATACATGTGTGTGTATGTGCTTGTGAGTACATGTGCATATTTGCGGGTGTGGATACATGGCCAAATATATTAAGAATGACAGAGTAGAAGGAGAGCCCACGCTGACATCATCTGGCTAACTACACAAAATGCTTACCATACATCAGATGCCCCTGGGGCACTTTCCTGCCCCTCCTGCCAGAGATAACTCCTGTGTTTTTTAATCTCCACAGGTTTCAGTAAACGAATGTAACTTTTATGTTCACTGGACAGTGCCTTTCGGAGGAATTCCTCCCTGTCTATCTAAGGGTGGGCCCCCTTCCCCATCTGTCCTAAGGGCTCTGGACTGGCTATATGCAAGTGCTCAGAGTGCAGTTGTCACAGGACTGGGTCTCAGAAAGAACGTTTGGCTACACACTTGAAGTCAAAGGCAAAGGGAAACCTTAATAATCACAAGCTTTCTTCATAAATCATGTTTTTGCCAAGCTGCTGGCAGCTTTAGCCTCAAAACCACCAGGTCTGCTGGTACCTGGGATTGCATGTGCCCCGCATGTGGCAGGGTGTGGCTTTGTCTAGCCTTCAGTACCCTACTCTGATCTCCCCCAAGAGTCTTCACTAGATGTGACTGCTGCCAACTCTACAGCTGCTTAGTTAAGATCAGCCCTTGACATTCCTCAGCCCAAATCACTATCCTCCCCCAGCACCCTCTGAGCTTTCTGAACTTTCTGAGCTCCCTCTGCAGCCCTCAGGAGAGTCGAACTGCCTGTGAACTCCAGGCAACCATCTCGGACTTTAAAATATTTAAGCATCTTGCTGATCATATTTCTAAGAGGCGCTAAATGTTTTAGAAGCCTGCCTAAACAGTCCTGTCTAGTTCTGGTTTCCTCTCCAGAGGAAGTGTCTATCAATAACCCTAAACTACTGGCTTCTAATTTTAGGGATAACCAAGGTAGGATCAGGAGAGGAAACACAGCCTTCCCCGTTGATGCCCCCTGTCATTTTGCTCCTGAGCCCTATAATTAGCTCTATTTTCTCCACCTGTAATACCTGTTTAGATTTAAAACCATGCTGGCAAGATAGTGAGTAATGTGCTTGGCTGGGAATTAGGGGTTCACCAGATCCTGCTTTTGGATACTCGAATGAATGAAATTGTAGCGGAAGGAGACGGGAGCCCAGCAATCCACTTCAATTTGGGGGAAATGTTTCAGGGCCCTCGTGCCCCAGAGGGTGTCTGAAATAGCAGGGACTGCTGAAGGCTGTGTGTGTGCTTGGCTCTTTGCTGTACATAGCTGCCGGTGGCTGTGTCCTTTATAACCTGGGACAGTTAACTGCAGTAAATTAATAGTATAATTGTAGCCCTGCACTATTATGAAAGCTCTATGTGCAGGCACATGCACACATACTCAAAATATCTTACTGTACTTTCCAGTTGCACCCCGGGGCCATTATTAAGTAAACGAAGGGCTTCTAGAACAAGCAGAGCCTATACCCAGAAGGATTAAATTCTCTTGTGAGAGGCTTTCCAGCTGTTGCTTGTAACACTATCTTAAATGCCCTGTAGGAGAATGAACTGCTTCTCTTTTTGAGTACTCCATGAAGTCTCACCAGCTTGGGGCTGGGCTTAGGGGCTGGGTGCTAATTCTCCTTGATTGGCTGGTTTTTTCCCTTGTGATTCAACTGTGTGGGAATTCTTACCGTTGCTTCTTCTGCATTATCTACCTGGAATGCTGTCCCTGCTGCCCCGGTGTATATTTTTGTGGTAGGTTTTGCCCTCCTGTACTGAAAGAGTTCTCCTCTGTGACAATAACCTACCTATTTGAATTTTAGCACCTGTCCTACTAGTCTGTTGACTGCCATGCATGTAACTGGTTGGTCTAGTTTGTTTCTCGGTTGCTATGAGAAACACAGTACCCAAATCAACTTAGGGAAGGGTTTCTTGGAGTTTACATGTTACAGTCCACCATCAGCTATGGCAGGAACTTGTAGCAGAAACCGTGGAGGGACCAGGCTAACTTGTTTGCTCTCTGCTACCTTCCTTATGCAGCCCAGGCCTACTTGCCTAGGGATGGTTCCGCCCACAGTGGACCCATCTATTATCAATCAAGATAATTTCCTACAGACACACCCACAAGCCAATCCGAAGGCAGCGATTCCTCAGCTGAGATTCCTTCTACCCAAATGAACCCAGTTTGTGTCAGATTTACAATAAAAAAACGACTTGGCACTATTCCTCAGTGAAATAAGTATGAGTTTTAAAGGTAAACATTTAGAAATTTTCTAGCAACATGACAGGATAATTTTAGGAGAGGTTGCGTCTTATGCCTTTACCCTTTATTTCAGTAGTTTGAGAAATCTTGTCTGCTTCCCCTCTCCCCTATCTGTCTCCTGTTCTAGACTGCAGGCCTCTTGAGAGTAGAGTTTGTTTTCGAAGTATTTCTCAGTTATCATAACTTTGGTGTCCAGAATAAGGACACTGTTGTCTCATCAAACTGTCGCCATGAGTTTCACTTGTGATTTTTAAAGACTAAGCTACCTTGTATCTCAGTGCCTGCTTCCTCACGCTGTTCATGGTTCTGTTTCCTACTAAATTCTTGAGGTCTGTTGACACCAGCTCTTGGCCACTTTTTGATCCCAAGGGTCAATGCTAGAGTCTGGGTGTCATGAACGCTCAGCATATGCCTTTTGCTTGAACATACAAATGAGTTCCGTCTATCCATTCGTTCCTTTACTTAGTGACCCCGCTTGATTCATTTCCTCACAGTTCAATGAAATGTTTAGAACAGGCACAGAGGATAAGCTCCCATGTTCAAAAACTGAACCTAAGAGATGTAATTGTTTCTAAAACCGTGAGTTCTTAGCTCCGGCTTAGGTAAAACAACATAGGGTTCACATTCATTTACTTTTGACTTATACTGCCATGAGGTCCCCAGACTGATGCCATGATCCATTGCCAGTGTCATAACCCTGCTACTGTAAGCACACCTCCTTCACAGGTTTCATTTTCAGCAATTGTTCCCAAGCCACTCCTTGTCCCCCAAATAAAATCAATAAAGAAAAACTCTATAGGTTTCTGGTTCATAGGAATATATGGTTTATTTACTATATATGTCGTCGTTCTTTATGTTAAGCTATTTATTATTCCCCAGATGTAAATAACCAGGAAGAGATCCATTTTGTTATATATTTGAATTCTGCATCTTCTTTAATCAAGAGTTTGTTCCATGAGCCACGTGAACTGTCTGTTGGCTGTCTTTGCTGTCCGAGTTTAGTTTCTTTTAGGGCAGATTGAGGTTTTGAGGCGGGGAGAAGTGGATGGGACCAACTTCCATATGAATAACTTGCTTTCAGAGAACCAGGCAATGTAAAAATATAAATGCCATTCCAAATGTACTAGACTGCCTGACGTATTCTGTTTATAGGCAAAATAACTTGATTTAAAAAAAATGTTAAAACTGAGCTGCATTCATGGAGAAATCAAGTGTGTGAGGCAAAAGCTGCTAGCAGAAGAGACAAGAGCTTGAAAGCAGTGATCCACATTTTGAAGATTTTTTAGCTGGAGACACCAAGAGGTCATAGCAACCATCACCAAGGAGACCCGTGCCGATGTGAAAAGCACGGAGGTCATGCAGATACGGGGAGACCTTCCATATTGATTAACAACCTTGAGGTGTGTCTTTCTCTCTTCCTAATGATGCCTCCAACCCTTTAAGCTGCATTTATTAGAAAGATAAAGGAAAACCAAGTGGGGCTTGTCCCAAAGAGAAAAAGTGTTCTCAGAACAGAAGCTCCGTTCAAAACACTTTGAGCAGCCTTTTATAAACCTTCCAGTGCTGTTCAGAAGCGGGGGGGATTACTGAAGTTGAGAAGCCCCAGGACTGAAAGCTAGCCTTGGTTGTAGGTGGTAGTGGCAGCAGCGGTTGTTTTATTGGAAATAACACAAAGTTAGATTTTGGAGCTGGAAGCAAGCTTGCAGAAAGGGCTCTCTCATAATTCCTTCATTAGAACTCAGGCAGAGCTCCACCGATGTGGAAGCTTTCCTTTCCTACCTTTATGAGGCTGTTTCTTCAAGGTCATTTTTTTCAGGTAGATGGTGAGGGATCTCACAGCATCCCCAAGCAGCAGAGATTTCCTTCGTTTACTTGGTGAATGTAGAGCAACCGTCTCTAGTAGCCTAACTAGCTTTGTACCAGGGACAGGAAAAAGAAAGGTTCCCCATGGCCCAAGAGGAGAGGGATAAAAATAGAATTAAAATATGAATCCAGGGCTGGCAAAATGACAAAACCAGCAGAGGCGTTTGTGGTAAAAACTGGAGACTCAAGCTTGATCCCCAGAACCCACAAAGTGTCCTTCCTCTGGCCTCCAACAAGTGCCTGCCCCACAAGATATTAAGAAATTAATCCAGTAATTAAGTGGGGGTAGAGAGCACACCAACTGTTAGCTCTGAGAAGGTCTAGAGGAGGTGATGCGGAAGCATCTGCACCACGGAATTCCAAGAAGATTGTGGCTCCAGGGAAAGCTGAGCAGGAGACAGAAAGTGCTGGCTGCCAGGAAAGATGGGGACTGGAGAAATACCTGGGAATTGGTGCAGTCCGCTGGACTTGGGTAGTTGGGGCCTGGGGTATGACCCATAATGACCTCTTCAGTGTTCCACCCCTCCTCGTTTATTTCTGATTAGTTATTTCTGGAGAGTAGCTGTTGAGATTGGAGAAGGTGGTGCCCAAAGTCAGGAGACCAGGCTACTGGGAGCGCCTGACTCTCTTAGCTGTGACTATTTAGATGTTAAGACATTAGACCACTGGTTTCTGTCCTTACCTTTACCTGCTAGGTCTGCTAGATGTCATGTACTCACTTTCAGGGTGCTCACTAGCAAAAAAATTAGTTATGCTGGGAGCTTGGTGCCTAACCCACAGATTAAATCAACAGATATACATCTATCATCTATCTATCTATCTATCTATCTACCTATCTATCTATCTGTCTGTCTGTCTATCTGTCTACATCTAGCTATATCTATCTGTCTGTCTGTCTACCTATTATCTATTATCTCTATCATCTAATCTATCATCTGTCATCTATGTATCATTGATCTCTATCTTTCATTTGTCTGTCTGCCATATACATTTCCCTGTATGACCAATGTCATTGTTTATATGTCATTATCATTCTTAATTATTGGAAGCTCTATAGAGTGTTCTCTGGGCCCGAGTTAATGAGAAGAAACACAGATCTTTCAGCATCTCTAGAATTCTTCAAGCGAGTGTGTTCCCTGGCTTGGGTCCTGGGTTGAGAATGCACAGGTCAGTTCCCAGGGATAAGGACTTCTATTGTGAGCACGCTACTTATCAACAGTGCAGTCAGGCTGTAGAGTTTAGTCTTTGTAAGGGCCGTGCTGTGCTACTGATGATGTTTTTTTAAGTAGAGCCTCAGGCTCTGCTGCTAATTAAATGAGATGTCATTTAGAGAGGATTGTGCTTCTTGGTTTTGTGTGTGTGTGTCTTATGGTTGAGTATATAGCCACTCTGAAGACATGCTGTCTCTTATTTGAATACAGCCTCCATTCTAGATCCTGCTTAAGCCTAAGGTTGTGCTTTCTGGAATTCCTTCACATATGCTCTCCCACTGAGATGGCATGTCTGTGGTGCTGGTCATGCAGCAGGCCCTCAGGAGGGAGAAGGGCTGCCCCCCATTTCTCATCTCTCTCCTCTCTGTAGCTCATCAACTAGGGATAATACAAGGTTGCATTGTGCCATCCTCCCTGAAAATGTGTGCTTACAAGACTTCCCTGGCTCAGCTGACCAAACTACAGAACTAACTATAGCGTTCCAAGTTGCTCTATGCTTTAAAGTGGGGCATGGAAGAAAGGGGTCAAGGAAAACTGCCAGAAGAATTCAAATAGTTCAAAGGCACCAATCATTATCATCATCATCATCATCATCATCATTGTAATAATAATAATAAATAAATAAAAACTACTGGGCCAAGTGATACATTTTTTCTCTAATGACAATCATTCCATTCCCTAGTTTGATAGATGAGAAGGCATTCAATCAAGTAACTCACTCAAGTTAAGAAGAATGAGTAGAGACTTGATTTGAATGTCGAGGTTTGTGACCGGAGAATTCCATAGAGTAAGCGTGGTGTGTCCCGTTGCCTTGTTTGGGCTGGTGGACCAAGCATCTGTCTGTTTACTCCCAAGTATCGATTGGATGTGCCACATATGGTTGAGGCCTGTGCACACTGTGGTGGACAAGAATGTCAAAGACACCACAGCTGGGAGTTTATATTCTACTGGGAGAGGCAAGACAAACAAGAAAATGAATAAGCCAGCATGACAGAGACAAGAAGGGGGAGGGAAGACGAATACTTTTTATTTCCATATATACTTCACAGATTGATATACACTATAATGAAAATGAAATTCCTGGAAAAGACGCTGCAATTTTCATATATTCAAGGGGAAAATAATCTAAAGGTCACCTACGACTGTAGCATTTTCCTCATGTTGATTCAACTATTACCTTTTAGGCTTTCTTATTGAGCTATTATAAAATGCAGATGTGTTTAAACTATAAAGCATAACAATATACTATCTATGTGTCTACCTCCTAATCTAAGGTGTGACCAGGTCTGCTGCCTTTACTCTGTTCAGCCCTTCCCATTGGGCAACAGCTCCCTAAGCTTTTTGTTCTCCTTTCTCTTGCTTTTAATCTAAAAACACAAAACAAAACAAAAACATGGCACCAAGCCTTTGATTTTGAAAATAGTACCACCTTTCCCTCTTACTGTGTAACATCCATCGATTCATCGTAGCAGCTGGATTCTGTTCTATTGGGTGAACATGAAAAGTCAACTGAGTTGTTAGCCTGCTTCTGGATATCTGGATCATTTCTAGTTCTTAGCTGTCTGAGTAGGACAGGTGAAGTTTTTAGGCATGTGCTTGGGAACTTCTCCACAGCGTGTTTCTGGGAGTGGAATCACAGGGTCATAGGATATGTCAACATTCAACTTCACTTGAATTTTCTGTATTGTTTTCCAAATGGGTGGTACCAGTTTACCTTCCCACCCGTGAGTGACTAAGCATCCCAGCTGGTCCACTTGACACCAGCTCTTGGTAGTACAATACTTTCTGTATCCAATCTGTTGGATGTCAGATCAGTGCTAACTGTGTACTTCACTGGCTTTTCCCAGTAACTAATGAGATGGAGCTTCTGAGATGATTTCCAACAGACAAAAGAACGAGGAGGAAGAGGGAACTGTATCTGACTAGAGGAGAATGGCTGAAACTCATCGGAGGTGTCCAAAGAGCAGTGAGACAGCTATGGTGATCAGAGTGGTGAACAGGAAAATGATGCTGGGAGGGAAAGTAGAGATCTCGTGTCTCCTAGCCTCATCGTTAGTTATTCTTTAGATGATAGATACATGGATAGATAGAGGATAGATACATAGATGCATAGATACATATATATATATATACATACATATTACATATATACATAGAGAGAGATACATACATACATATATAAATAGATACATAGATATATGGATGCATAGATACATACATACATAGATACATAGATAGATAGATACATACATACATACATACATACATACATACATGTATGGATAGATACATAGATATATAGATACATACATAGATTATTACATACATAGATATATAGAGACATACATACATACGTAGATGATAGGTAGGTAGATAGATATATAGATACATGCAAACATACATACATGATACATAGATACATATATAGGTAGGTAGGTAAGTAGGTAGATAATACATGATAAATAAATGACATTAGATAGATCAATGGTAACTGATAGATGGTAGGTAAACATTGACTAATAGTTGGTAGATGACAGACCATGATCATCTTATCCATGTACTTTATGGTATCCCATGCTTACAATGTCAGTTTTTAAAGCTTCTAAATGTCTAGTCTGCCAACCAAATAAACTAATTCAAGTCGAATTAAAAAATATAAAGGCAGGCTTATTAGGGGCAGCTCTTGGGAAGGTTCACTTGTCTCAAGGAATCAGGCCAGGGAAATCACCATGCTTACAGGGAGATGGGATAGGGGACATGAAAGTAGAAGTAGAGGGGTGTAGGATTTTGGGGGACAGGGTAAAAAGAAAGAGAGAGCACAGGCAGGGAGAGAGAAATGCAGAAAGAGAGAGACCAAAGTGTCTGGATTTCTATATAGGGAAGGGCCTCTAGGTGAAGGAGGCATGGCCTCTGGGCTGCAAAGTTCAGGGTAGAGGGCGGGGCACGGGGAGGGACTGAGGGATGCTGGGAGAACTTGGAGGCCAGCTCTGCTTTGGTCTGTTAAATAGGCACCTCAGCTGCTTGTCCAGGTCTAAATCTAACACTACTTTATATTTTAGTATTTTAATTTGTCACTTTCAAAATTTAAGATGTAATTAGGATGAAGAAATAGTTCTGAGGTTGTAACCAATCTTTTTAAAAAGTATGATTTTACACAACAGAAAAAGCTTGAGGTTATAGCTACATAATTAACGTAGTACTTGATAGCCAATGTTATTCTGTCTATATAATCAACATCACCTGCCTCCAAATGCTCATTAAAGATTCCTTTATTGCATGATATCAAGATGATTTCCTCTTATTAGGCTATGTAAGATACTATGAGTTTCTTAATTTTATTTGAGAAGTGTGTATGGAAGCTAGAGAGATGGCCCTGCGGGTAAGATCCGTGCTCATCAAGAGAGTCTGGGTTCAATTCCCAGCACCCACCCTGCAGCTCACAATCATCGGTATCTGCAATCCCAGGAGATCCTGAGGCCCTCTCCTGACACCTTACAGACACCATGCGTGCACTTGGAGCACAGACATCCCTGAGGACAAAACATCTATACATGTAAAAGGAAGAAGAAGTCTACACGGTGATTGTCAACGTCTTGTTCATTTCACTAGGCAGTCACTTGAAAAGACTCTCCAGTTGTACCAATGACTCTTAACAAATTGAAGTTAATTAATTGGTACATTGAATACTAGCTTCCTGTGTCATTTGTACAGTTTGATACATGACCACGGGAAATGTCAGGGCTGTAACACTATCTTTGGGTTTCAACAGCTATACTAACTTTTCATATTATATTATTAAATTAAGAATATCAAAAATACCAGCATGGCAGTGCATATGGCTTTAATTCCAGCCCTCAGGAGACAGAGGCAGGAGGATTTCTCTGAGTTCACACAGGGAGCTTCAGGACTATATAGAGAGACCTTTTCTCAAAATTTAAAACAAAACAAAACAAAACGCCTTATATGGGGCATGAGTTTGGGTAGAAGAGTAAGGAAGTAAGAAAGAAAAGGTCAGAATTAGAGAAACTGCATATCATTTTTCTTTTAGTCTGAGGTATAGGTAAATTGGGTTCCTATAAAAGACCCCCAACTCCAACTCCATTTTCTCACAAATAAAACACACCCACAAAAGAGTTTATCTAGTAACGTTTTTGTCATCGTGGTATTTCATAGCTATATATTTTAGTAGGTCATTTAATTTAGGCATCATATGAACAAATTTTTCTCAGAAACATTAACCTTAAAAACAATCCTTTTACGAGGACTGGAGAGATGGCTCAGTGGTTGAGAACTGAATGATCTTCCAAAGGTCCTGAGTTTGAGTCTCAGCAACCACATGGTAGCTCACAACCATCTGAACCAGAATCTGGTTCCCTCTTCTGGTGTGCTTGAAAACAGAGCACTCATAGACATAAATAAATAAATAAAAACTCTTTTTATATGTTTTGTTGTGCTGGATTAGAGGGCACATGCCACTGTCATGTGGAGTCTGAAAGACAACTTGTGGAGATCAGTTAGCTCCTTCCACCTGGCTTCAGGACTGAATTTAGAGGGAACTCAACTCGAGGTGTTAGGCTACAAGATAAGAATGCTGGAAACCAAACTTGGGTCCTCTACAAGAGGAGTAGGTGCTCTTGACTGTAGAGCAGTCTCTTGAGGCCAACAATAGCCTCAATAGAAAACTGCACAATTTTCTTTCTTTCTTTTTTTGTTTGATTATAGTATAATTATATTTCTCCCTTCCCATTCCTCCCCACAGATGCACCCACATACCTCTCTCCTTGCTGGACTTCACAGCTTCTTTTTTCATTACTTTTTTCATTATGATATATATATATATATATATATATATATATCATATATA
>JADRCC010162396.1:0-21114 GCA_019843855.1 Hylomyscus alleni
AAAAAAAAAACAAAAAAAATATTTTTTAACAAAGGAAAGGGAACTGGATAATATAGTTCAAACAACTACCTACCTTTCACAAGACCTTTGGATCAATTCCCAAAATGATAACAAATTGTGGATGGATGAATGAATAAAAAATAAAGTTTGACATACAATCAATTTGGTTTCCTGATACTTTCCTGCAAATCCCCACTAACCTCACCCTCTCTCTGCAACAGCTGGACAACCAGGAGCCCTTCCCTCCCGTGGAGTTGGAAGGTCTCCTCCTCCTGGCAACAGGCTGGTACCAAGCGAGCGAAGCAAGCAATGCCTACCTGGAGGCCAAGCAATCTCCCTCCCACCCAGAGATGCTCTTCTGAGAGAAGTCACCTCATGGGGCAAAATGTCATGAGCTAAATTCTCTTTTAGAGCACTCTAGCCTCTGTCAAGTCACTGATACTCAGAGGCCAACAAATGATCAAGCAGAGCTTTACCATTCATCACCAGTTCTTAAAACTGTGGGAGAAACACAGTGGTCTACCATTCTAGCATTTATTTTTCTCTTTCCCCAGGGCCAGTGACAGAACATAAGGTCTTGAGCGCTTTGGGTGAGAACTCTATTAGCAAGATTCATTCCCCCCCCCCCCCACTCCCAGTCTTCATTTACTTAAAACCTCCCAGCTCTGTGGCATTAACTGCCAAACATCACTGGCACTCTCTTCGTACCACAAATCTGAAATACAATGCACGTTTAGACTCATTTGATAAAAAAGACCTCACTCTTCCACCTCATCACCTCTGGCAAGGGCTGTTCCACTTTCTGTCTCTATGAGTTTAACTTTATAGAAGGTGATGTTTTAAAATCAGCCTTGTCACAAATGCAGGTTGCACAGAAGGGCAAAGCTAACACTGTGGCAATGTGGGTTTCTCCACTCTAATAGTTCCCTAGAGTTAATAGCTCACTGCAGCCAGCAGTGTCTCCTCCTGTCTTCCCTGCCTCTCCTACAGAGGTGTGTTGCCCATGAAATTGGAGAATAGTGGGGGGGGGATGGGAGGCGGGCCCTCTCCAGACAGGTAGGTCGATGACGTGTCCAAAAGGACCTGGCTAGAGTGCTCAGCCTTCTCTTGGCAGGAGATAGGGGATGGAAGTGGGAGGGACCAGAAGCTCCCAATAATGTACATCCCCTTTGGTGCCTTGTGGCTAATGAATGTCAGGTGTGTGGATGCGAGGCTGGAAATGGAACCTCGTTCTAATTGTCATCTAACCCACACGGAGCAAACTCAGATGATGAGTTGGTAGGATGATGCTAATTGCCTGTAAAATTTTGTCGCTGTATCAAGTCATGTTTACCTACCTAACACTGTAAAGGGAATAAATCAACTACCTCGGAGACTATTTCTGACAAACTGTGTACCTCTGTTTATTTCTCACTCACTTTCTAGTATCACGGAAAGAGTGTGCAGCAACCCTGTTGCACAGACTAAAGAGATTATTATCCTCAGGAGCTCTCTCTGTCAGCCCAGACTGAGTCACTGGCCTGCGTCAATGGCTGTTGAGATAAGCCCCGTGTTAAAACACTTCCGGAGAGTGGAGGCATCAGGGAGCGGGCGGGAAAGAGTGAGGTCAATCTGTCTTCAAAAAGAAGTGCTCCTATCACGTCTCAGAGTAACGGGGCTAGGATGCTTCCTGGCCCTTCTCTTTCTCTGTAAGTTGTTCACAGTTTTGGCTGAGGCCAACGAGAGATATACTGGTGACTGGTTCTTGCTGGGAGCTCTGTGAAGTGGCTGCATGGAAGCATTTCTGCCACGAGCAGCGTCATCTATCCCAGGAAAAAAAAATCAGTTCCTATTACCCACGTATAAAGACCAGTATTTAGGCTTTGGTTAATATTACCTGGTTAAAAACTTCTCAAAGACTCATTTAGGTTGGCAAAAGACGGAATTCACGAAGAGTCTGAGGTTGAAAATCTGAAAAACAGGTAAAGGAGCATCGTGGGTCCTGAAGGATCACGTGACCGCAATGGGTTTTTCCGAAAGAGCACGTGACTCCCACTCCCTAGGAGCTCACACAGACAGAACCGTGTCTTTTCCAGAGTTTTCTCTTCTTAAAAGACAGCGTACCATTTGTTTTCTAAGAATCTTAAAAAGAACAGGTACAGAGGTTGGGGGTGCGGCCCTCTGGTAGAGCTCTTTCCTAGAGGGTGTAGTTCCATCCTTAGCAATGAGAAAAAATGAATAGGCTGTGTCCTAGTTTCATTCCTGTTGCAGTGACGCTGACAAAAAGCAACATAGAGGAGAAATGGTTTATTCCACGTACAACTCCAGGTTATAGCCCGTCACTGTGTGTATATAAATGCAGGATAAATAAAATAAATAAAAGTACCTGGTCACATCAGCATCCAGGAAGAGAGAGATGAATGTGTCCTTGCCTACAGACTTGTTTGTGATCAGTTGCATTTCTCTGCGCTTACACGTGGAGGACCTGTTGCCTAGGGAATGGTATCACCCACAATGGGCTGGATCTTCCCACACAATTATCTTAAGAAAGTCACTATTAGTCATGTTCGAAGGCTAACCCAATGTAGACAGTCCTTCACTGAGTCTCTCTTCCCAGGTTGTGTCATGTTGACAATTAAAGCTGACCATCACAGAATGCTACTGAGACTAGGATATAGGAAAACACTTGGATTCTTTTGCTCTTGCCTCTCTCTTGCCTCTCGTCCCCTTCCTCCCCATTCCCTTCCCCCCTTTCTCCACATGGTCATGGCTAGCTTCCACTTCTCTACTCTTTCCTTCTCTCTGCCTTTCTCTGACTCTACTATACTCTTAACTCCCCTCTCCATGCCCTAAATAAACTCTATTCTATACAAAAAGAAAAGAAAGAAAAGAAAAGACTTGGAATTAAAGAGAAGCTGTTCGCATGAAACCCACCCTTATAGTTTATCTGTGGTTTTGTTACCAGTCAACCGCTGATTCAGAAGCTACCCAGCACAGCAGAGAGAGAATAGCAGGAGGTGGCATTGCACTCCTCTGTCAGGCCTCTGGTGTTGGGATCCTTGGGGTTAAACTCTTATAGGCGCCTAAAAACTTAGCTTAGGGACAGCCAATCTTAGAGATGACCTTGAAGACCATCTAGCTCAGCCCAGTGCCTCAGCAGGGTGGGTTATCCCAGGCTAGTGTTCAAGGTCTCCTTATTACAGGATTATTCTCTGACAGATGGTCCTCATATGTAATTCTTACTTACTGCAGAATAGGGTGGCATACGCCTATAGAGCTAGCTAATGAGGAGGTTAAAGTGGAAGGGTCATTTTAGCTTAAGACTTCAAGGCCAAAGCCAGCCGAGGGAAAACATGAGATAGCCTCTCTTTCATTCTTTTACATACATACATGTATGTGTGTGTGTATATGTATTACATATATAATTATATATATTATATATATAATCTGTGTGTGCACATATTACATATAAGCATGTATATTTCTTTTTAAAAATGTGTGTTGACATGCATTGGTGTGAGTATGTGTGTTTATGTGTGTGTGTATGTATGTATATGTCTATGTAGGCAAGAAGATAACCTTAGCAAAGCCATCCACCTTTGAGCCAGAGTCACCCATTACCCTGAAGCTTATTAATTAGACAAATTCAGTTTGTCAGGAGCCTTAGGGTCCTCCTGTCTCCACCCTCTAAGCCCTGACATTGCAAGTGAGTACAGCCATGTTTGCCATTATTTTTACAGTAGCCTGTGGTTACATGGTATTTTATCTTCACACAGGAATTAGGGCTTTGTACCTTGAACACTAGCCTGGGAAAACAAAAATTCTCACCCAATATTGACATCAAGGAGTACCAAGTGGGGCTTGTGGCTTCTACTCTCATGTGAAGGGTCTGTTTTGTTTAGCAAGGGTTATCTGTGGAGGGGGAAAGGCAGGTAAACTCTGAGAAGGCTCAGACCCTCTGGGCATCATTCCCTCTTCCAAAGAGCAGTGTCCTACTTCCCAGCTCCCCCAGTGCTCTCTCAGCCCCGGGGCTGGCTCGCTCACTCTTTGAGTCTCCCTTAAGAAACTTCTGGAAGCTACGAGGAAGCTGACCTGGTGGGCCCCGCTGCTAGATGTGTGTTGCCTTCAGAGACCTGAATTACAAAAATCTCCCACAGCAAACCTTCTTGCGAGACATTTTATTCCCTATAAAAATTCTGACACAGTTTGTAAAACTGCCATTCTGAAAGAGGTCATTTTTTATCATTAATGGACTTTTTAAGCTGATTTGGTACTCAACTAAATAAATAGGCAGTGAAGAAAAAAGAGCTTAAAATACATTATTCTTGACAGGAATCAAATGAGCACTTAGAATTCTGGGACTTTTATCAGGGTGGCCCGCTACGCTGAGAACAAAGAACTGTAAGCGTTTGAGAAGATCCTTCCACCGTAGAGGTGTTGTTCTCTAGGTATATTTTGCACATGGCTGAGTTTCCACTAGAGTGAATGTCACCCTCATGGTGTCTGTGTGACATTCCGCCTACCTTCATGGGCAGCTGGTGTCGGTAGCTATGGTGAGGTGGAATAAACACAAAACCTTCAGGAAAAATAATGTTTTGAAAAATAATTCTGTTGGTTTATGTAATTCCTTATCTTTAAAGGGAAGTGAGCCATATTGACAACTGAGTAAGTGTTTTAAGACAAAAATGACATAATGTGTGGGCAGGAAAATGGTTGCCTCCAATGCAGAATCTCGAAGTTCTGGGTGACAGTGAGTCGGGAGTGAGGGAGGGTTGCTTTCTCTTGGTAACCCCCACTTCCTCACTGTGACCTTGAGGCAGCTATGTGAGTGCTTTCAGTTTCAATTGAAATGCTGTCAAGTAAAAGGTACAGTACTGTGTCAAACAATATATATATATATTAAGTTCAACACAGTTACATATATATGCATATATACATATATATGTATATAGAGACAGAGTTTATATATTTACATATGTATATATGTTTATATACAATTTGTGTGTGTATGTTTTATAAGTAACTTTACTGAATTCACATTCCACATAGCTCATTTGTTACGAATGCATGTACCACAGATTTTACACATCCATGGTTGTGTATAACTATCAACACAGTCAAATTGAGGACATTTCCACCACCTTAAAAAGTTGCTTACCCATGTGTTTTCTATCTCCCTATTCTGAAACTCCAGTTCTAAGACAGGGCACTTCTACCTCCTGTAATCCTCTATAGATTACTGTTTCTGGACAAGAAACAAGGGACTAATAATACATGTGTGGCCATCTGTATGCCCGGGGCCTTTCCGAGATTCAGCCATGATATAGTAAATATATTCCAGAGTGTGGATATGCCATGGTTTTGTGTTCCATTCTCCATGTTCAACATGTTGAGGATTGCTTGTGTTACTTCCATGTTTTTGTTATGGTGAAAACCACTGCTATTGTCATTTGTACAAAAGCTTTCTAACATGTAACCTGTGGGCTGGAGGGATGGTGTAGTGGGCGCAAATATAGGTGTCCTTCCAGAGCACCCAAGTTTGACTCCGGAATCCACATGGAGGGTCACAATCATCTGTGACCCAGTTCCTGGGGATTGGACACCACTGTTTGGCTTCTGTGGGCACAAGTATGCACATGGTATACAGACTTATATACCTAGCCAGTCACAGTATACATAATTTAAAAAGATAGGTATAAACAATGATATAGTTCAAAAAGATATTTTCTAACAATCGTGAGTGGCTCAGTGGTTAACATCTGTATCCACTCATTGTACACATGTGAAATTGCTGTATTAGCTAGAATAATTTTGCGTGAGGCACAGTTTAATGAACCAGCAAACTGTTTTGCAAACTGGTTTACACTGTTCTACATTCTCCCCATTTATTTATTTATTTATTTATTTATTTATTCACTTTACATCCTGATCTCAGCCTCCCTCTCCTCCCATTCCCCCCTTGACATGGCTCCTGTCCCACCCCTCCCCTTCTCTTCTGGTAAGGAGGATGCCCTCCTGGGTACCAACTCATCCTGGCACATCAAGTACTTCAGGACTAGGCACATCTCCCACTGAGGACAGACAAGGTAGCCAGCCCAGTTAGGGGGACAGGACCCATAGGCAGGCAAACAGTCAGAGACAGTCCCCTAATCTAGTTGTTGAGGTTCCTGCATGAAGAGCAAGACTTTTTCTTGATATGTCTATGCATATCCTTTGCCCAAATTAAAATTACATTACCTTTTCAACCATAAATTATAGAGCTCTTTATATTGATTTTGATAAATATATATATATATATATATATATATATAGCAATATTTGATTCCATCCCACTGTCTCTCACTTCCTTGATAATATTAAAATACATTATTTTATTATTATTTTTGTGGCTGTGTTTTCATTTTTAGGACAAAATCTCATTGTACAGTCCCGGGTAACCTCTAACCAGCAGCCTTCTTGCTTCAGCCTGCCCAAATGCTGGTCTTACAGGCATGTGCTGCCATTTTCAGATTCATAGTATTCTTCGAAGTACAAATGTTTTTACCTTTGCTGGGTGTGGTAGTATACAACTTTAATCCTGGGCCTTGTGATTTCAAGTTCAGCCTGGTCTCCATAGCCAGTTCCACGACACCATGAGACCCTGACTCAAAAAGGAAACAAAACTTTTTTTTTTTTTAATATGAAACCAGGCTCACTTGGCATTCTCTGTCCTTGTGCCTGTTTCCCTTCTTGCTCTCCCCAAATTCTGGGATTATAGACATGTCGCCATGCTCACTGTATTCAATCTGCCTTGTGGGGACCAGGGTGTCTTCGATCTTGACGAAGTGGAGTTGAACCAGTTTTTCTTTGCTGCTCATGCTTCAGTGTTATGTAAGAATTTCTCACCAAACACAGTCATGGAGGTTTGTGCTACATTTTCTTCTAAGAGTCTGTTTTAGCATTTGCACTGAAATCACTGATCTATTCTGAGTTAATTTCTGTTCATGGTATGTGGTCCAATTTAATCTTCCCCCACCCCCCAATGTGTATATCCAGCTTTTCCAGCACCATGTGGGGAAAAGCTTACTCTTTCTCCGTGTGACAGTATAGACATCCCCGCGGAAATTAGTTAACAATAGATATAGGAGACCTCATTCTATATATTTAAGCATCCCAATGTAAGCTCGCTTGTCTAATTTTGCTTTGTGGTAAGTTTTAAAACTAGGAAATGTAACCCTTCCTACTTAACTCTTTTTAGTGATTGTTTTTGCAATCCTGAACCATTTCTCTCTCCTTTGCAAAACTTAGAATCGGCTGGTTAATTTCAGTTAAGGACTATGTCGGCTAAGATTTAAGAAAGATGGAGTTGCAGTTAGTAAAGCACAGAAGAATGGCATTTTGTAGAAACCACTGCTCTGGGGCTGGCTGACATGAATCCACTGGACAGATGCTTCCTGGTGGTCCTAACAATGACAAACATGGACACATCTTTAAATGGACAGTTCCTCTGTATCTGTGACTCTGAACAGGTGAGGCAGACCCTGGATCCAACCCAAAAGCTAACGAGAAAGTGGTTAAGGGTTTACCTGGCCGGAACATTGTCATCTGTTCCATTCTGCTCAAAGAATCTCCTCATGTTCCTCACGATTTCTTCCTGGGTTATTTAAGGATGTCTCATTTAATTTCCACATTGCTTGGATGTATCATTTTTTTTTTCTTGCTATCAACTTTAGTCAGGTTGCATCGTGATTGGAGAACACATTCTCTGTTTTATTACCTTTTCCGTTCACTGAGGTTTGTTTTATGAACTCTGGTGGGTAGTCTCCAGCAAAGTTTGATGTGTACCTAAGAGCACATATTTGTGGCTGCTCAGTGAGTTCCCCACAGGTGTCTATGACCTTGGTGCTGCCTTCAAGTCTCCTATTGGCTCTGTCCTCAGTCTGTTCTGCCAGCCATTCAGAGTGGGGTGCTGAAGACCCAGGTACTATTTATTGTCAAGCTGTCGCACAGCTATTTCCTCTAAGGTGAAGCATGCCCTGGTGAAGGGAGGTCCAAGGGACCTGGATGCTGACTGCCAGCCATACCAGGCCATTTTAAAGGCTCTTTTCATTTTGGTTGAACTTTGACAATTCCAGCAACTACAGTGATTTGGTTTCTATAAATGAACGTGTTTTGCTTTCTCTGCCCCATGGACCCCAGGCAATGAGCAGCCAGGAAGGACATTTGTGGATCATGTGACATTCTTTAACTAAGTAGACATTGATTCCCTCTAGCACTGGGGGGCTGCAGATCTTTTCCTAACCATTACCATCCTGACTTGTAAGGACTGTGGGCTTGGATTCCTTCTCCAAGTAAAAGCTCACATTGCCTTAAGTCGCTCAGCCTCATCTGTCCTTCTCAGCGTCCTACCCTGAATCAAATTTACATGAAGCTTAGAAAGTTGTAAGACTCCTAGATCTCACACTCCAGGTTACAGAAGCAGTCAACAGTGACTAGTGTGGAGCGGGTCTGTGGTTGAATGCCTGTAAGTCGTGCAGGAAGTTCCAGGGGTGTAGCTTCCAGAACAACTGCCATGTCACCCAATAAGCTCACTAGCCCACCAAGGCACACTTGATAAGGACTGTTGCTTTGGTGGGTTGTCAATGCTCTAAGGAAAAATGGACATTTTTTTCATGTGTCTTTTAAAAAGTCATGCCACACTTGTCAATTTTTCTCTTTCTATATGTCAGTTTTCCATCATGTTTTTGAGTCTATTTAATATATATTACATATATATTATGTATATATAAAATGTGCATATATACATGTTATTGTTATGCCATTCAACTTACCTGTGTATTAATAAAATGTCCTCTTTTATCCCTAGCTTCTGTTTTGTTGTCTGAAAGTAAGATTTCACAGACACGAGGTTGGTCAGCCCAGCTTTCTCACTGGAGTGCAGAAAACCTAGGCCACCACACTCTCACTTGCATTTCTTTCCATCTTTCCATCTGAAGTTCGTTCCCCGGGAGCAGCTTACAGTTGGACCTCACTTCCATTTCTGAGCTTGTCTGTCTCTTCTTTTTGACTGGACTATTTAACGCTCTCATGTTTGATGTTGTTATGGACAGAGTTGTATTTTCATTTTCTACTGTTTCCTTGTGATTATAGACTTGAGTTCCCCTAAAGGCTTAAATTTAGGAACTATTATAAATGGAGAAAAAAGAAAGCAGGAGTGTGCCTGATAGAGATATAGTCCTATAAAACAAATGCAATCCACAGAAGGAAAAGACAGAGGGGAAGAAACCAGAGGCAAACAGAGAAAGAATGTGCCACAGTGGGCAGAAGGCTAAAATTAAAAACCAGAAACCTCCAGAATTTTATGATAACTTTAAAAAATATTTCAAGGCAATAACTCCTGCCAGACCAAAATGAAATTCTTTGTAATACAGACTGTATGATAGCTGATCTGTGTTTATGACACTTATCTTTTATGAATTCACTGAGATCATAGGGACAAAGCCTAGCCTTTTCTTGACATTATCTTGCTTCTCTTCATGAAGAGAAATGTCAGTGTCATAATAAAGACAAGGTGTCATCTGCAGGCGCACACTCCTTTTTAAATTATATTGTGAAATTACAATTTAAAAACCTGCCTAGTTTTTAAAACTGTCCTGGTTAATAAAAATGATGAGGGAAAATATCTTCATTTTCATTGAAAGATAATAGGGTTACGAGTATTCAGATTATTCCTGTTTGACTTTGGGAAAAAATATTTCAACTTTAATATGTACTTGGGTATCTTTGCAATTTAGGAAATTCATAGCAAGTGAATTATGGAGGCCATGCTATGGAGTTCTTTTCAGGAGCTGTTAATCTCATCTCCGTATCTTACCTTTGCTTCTCTGATCAGCTCTTCTCTGTATTTCATTCTGAGTCTGTGGAAGCTGTCATCATCTTCAGGCCTTAGGCAAAGCACGTTGGCCTTTCTAAACCTTTGTCAAGCTCCAGCTTCCTTGATGTTAGGAGAGATAATGTGTGTGTGTGTGTGTGTGTGTGTGTGTGTGTGTGTGTGTGTATGTGTGTGTGTGTGTGTGTGTGTGTGAGAGAGAGAGAGAGAGAGAGAGAGAGAGAGAGAGAGAGAGAGAGAAAGCATATGTGTGTGAATATGCATGTAGTCATATGTGAGAATGCATGTGTGTGTATGTGTAGATGCATGTATTGTGTATACATGTGTATGTGTGTGCTGTGAAAAGATGTTTGTGGTAGTTGGGAGCAAGAGCCTGGAGTATCTTTGCCTCTAGGTTCTACAGGCTACGTATGTAATCAGCAGAGGTGACACATAGGGAAAAGATTTCCAAGTTCTCAGAATCACAGGGAGAGAGCTCTAAGCTATTTTTTTTTTTAAGGAAGAAATAATGGGTCACTGGTTCCCAAACTGGTTGGTAATACATGTAAAGATGTTGTTATGTGTACCAAGTTCCCACTCTGGTTGTGCATTTGTTTTGCAAAATGTATAGCTCAATCATCTTTAGCCATGAATGTACCTTATAACAATGAGAGAAATGGGCAGACATAGGCACAGGTGATCTGCATGGACTGACAGAGTCCTGCATCATGGGGCTGACTTTCTAGAACTATTTCAGTGAAGCACTGCACCAGCCCCTGCATCTCTTACTGCTCATCAGCAGCCCGAACCAACTACATATCTCATTTGTTTGAGTCACAGTGAAAGTTGATACACAATTCCAAAGCTACTCCCTGCAAGTTCTGCTGTTCAGTGTGGCACCAGCTACTGTCATGGCATCAACACAACCTGAGTATCATTCTTAAGCTTGCTTTTCCTGCCAGTGGCATCTAGTGCTAATTTTTCCAGGCTGTTCCACTAAAGCACATGCTGTTTGCATCAGAACCTCTCTCACTAAGCTTATCATGTCCAGTGTCCATTCCAGCTGGAATTGTATGACCAAACCACTGACTCACGAGGGAATCAAGAAGCAGAAGGCGGATCCCTTTTTCCTCTTGCCCCTGTGATTTGAGGAGAGATGCAGTGATGTGCAGGTTATATTTCCAGGGATTTGAAATTGAAGCTCACAATTCAGTTAGGAGCCATGGATGAAAACAAAGAGTCTGGAAAGCATAAGAGGATCTAGAGGACACGTCAGGAGGAAGCAGGTTGAGAACAGGGAAGAAAATGGGAAAGTTGACAGCAGAGGCTTGCAAAGTGCAGGAAGGGCCACCCTGCCTGAGCAGAGAGTGACAGTGATACTGTCAGGGAGTACGCTCAGGACATTGAGCCAGCAAACAGGGGTATAGGGGAGGATCCTGTTGTTTTATTTTAATAGCTCATTGGATACTTCATTAAATTAGACTTGCAAAATGAATACTGTATATCATACTGTAACAAGGAAGAAAAAGAATGGATTAAAGCTGAGATTGTATCTATTAAATGAAAGAAGAGTTAGTAATTAAGATTGAGGGTGCTGGATAGCTCAGAGAGACAAGCCATGAATCGATGTCTCCCGGCGTCACCACTCTCAGACCATTCACATGAAGTCAGCGTGGTCAGTTTTAAGCACTATTCTAACCAATTACAAATGTGTCGATAGGATTTGCCATCTTCAGTTACAGAGAGTATATATCATACACAATAGGCCCCCTGTTGGCAAAGAGAAGAGGAGCCTGTGTTGCCTATATTGGGGAACAGGAGGGGATGCTCCATCTCAAATGCCAACAGCTCTGTTGTAGATGTGTCTCTCCCTGAAACCCATGGGTTAAAAGGAGAAGAAAGGGTTTATTTCAGCCTAGACTTCCAGGTTCTATATACTCTATCATTAATGGAAATCAAGCAGGAACTCCAGCAGCAACCGCGGAGGACCACATTAGCTCGCTCTGTGGCTCATGCCCAGCTAACTCATGCTCTCTTCTCATACAATATACCCTGACCACAGTTCCCCTCCCTCCTCTCCTCCCACTGTCCCCCACTTCCTAGATCCTCTCCTCCCACTGCCCCCCACTTCCCAGATCCACTCCTCCTCTGTTTCTCATCAGAGAAAAGTATGCTTCCCAGGGATATCAACCAAGCATCAGCAGAACAAGTTATAATTAGCCTAGGCGCAAACTCTCATACCAAGGCTGGATAAGGCAATCCAGTAGAAGGAAAACTTTCCTAAAAACAGGCAAAAGAGTCAGAGACACACACCCCAACTTCCATTGTTAGGAGTCCCACAAGAACACCAAGCTATACAAACATAACATATATTCAGCTAATTTCAATATGTAGCCTAGGCCCATCTACCTGCCTAGGGATGGTGCTGCCCATGGTGGGCTATACTGTCCCTCATCAATTAACAACCAATTCAGTCCCTCTCAGTCATGGCCATAAGCCAATCACATTGTTACAATGCTTCAGTTGAGACTCCCTCTTTTCAGGTGACTTCAAGATGACACTAATTGACCAACACTTTTCTGCCTATGTCACTAGTGAGAGGCTCACCAATCCCTAAGAAGGGGTTGTAGTTAGAGATCCTCTTGTCATATGGAAGAATCCTCAGCGGGGATATTGGGGCCCTAGACCTTCTTCCTCTTTTGTTTACTGGCTGCTATGTTTTGAGAAGTTTGTTGTGCTCTGTACCACAGCATATGGTTCTCTATAGACTACTACGGCTAAAAACAGCACAGGTCAAGTCAACTTTTCCTCTTTATAAGAGGATAGTCAAGGATTTTGTTACACGGAGCTGATTAGCTCACCAATGACCTGAAATCCTTCCCCTTTAAGGGTTTATCATCCTGGCTTGTAAAGAATTTGTTTTTGATGCTATCAAAAGGCTTGGCAGTAGGAGGACAAATGGAATGAATTCTCTCAACACAGCATAGGGTGTTTCCTGGGGCTTAGGAAGGGTTCCAAACAGTCAATGTTTTCTCTTTCCTTAGCTTGAAAAGATCTTTATCCTAGCTCCTACTCATAATATATAGAAAAACTTGGGCAGGGCAGTCCATATTTAAATGTCCTAAGGTCTATGTCGTCAGGACCCTACCCTAGAAAACACCCATAGGTGACCTTTGGTAAAGTCTTTAAAACACAGTTGGTTGTCACATGGGGAAGGGAACTACTAGCAACTGCTGTGTAGAGATCAGGAATGGTAACAACTCTGGCAATGCATGGAATGACCCCAGGCAGAAAGAGCTATCAAAGTGTCAAGGCTGAGAAAACGTTAGGAAACCGAAGAGTCATGCCAGTGAATCCGCCCTTTAAGCCCTCAGCAAATATTTAATAATTCCTGTGCTGTATCCTGGGCACCACAATGCAGAAATGAGAGATCACCCTGGTCTCTATGAATTTGCCACTTTGAATGTTGACAATACATATCAACATTCAGAGCAAAGCTACATTAACCCAGGGGTAGACCAGATATCCAGAAACAGGTGTAATGGAATGGACAAATGTTAGATGGATGGAGGAAGGGATAGAGTATAAGGCACAGGAAGGTGGGAGGAAAGGAGGGTGATTTGTATGTGACAAAAAGCCAACACCTGGGACAAGACTTAAGTGGGACAGTATTTGAAGAGTCAGACTGCACAAGGTGAGTAAGCTACAAAGATGTGAGAGCTGCATCCTTTCCAGCCACTTCTCTTTACAGCATCTTCCAGCAAAAGGAACGTACTCAGGGGTTTTGAAGTTGGAAAAGTCACAGCTGGAGAAACACAAAGGGGAACATTCTCCTGGCAGTGTGTAGTACACAAGGTGTCTCACAGCTCTGCCTGCGCAGCCACCAGGTGCAAAGACAGAAACAAACGCTGCCCAAGGCCTCGGGCCATGGTTCTCATTAACGCACCTGGTGGCTGCATCTGCCTGTCCCAGGTGTCTATCTTGCTGCTAATCACTCATGTCCTTTTTTGTGTTTATGGCTGCATGTTTATTACCATTTTTAAGCTATGACTCTAAGTACTCTTAATGATAGTTAATTTGGGGTACCATGAACATTTAGCAGAATCACCTAGGGATGGTAGCACTGGGGAACCAGAGGGAAGGGGTCACGGGGGGGGGGGTGATGACTGTGTTCATCATCCTGACTATGCTGATTGTTTTACAGTGTGGCCATGTGCCAAACCTTACACATTGTACATGATTTCATATAACTTTTAGATTTGAGATTGAACCAAGAGCTTTTGGGATTAAGCTTGCACTCTACTCTTGAGTTATACTTTAGTCTCACAATCTGGGTATTTTAAAGAGGCAGAATTTAATGCATGCCAGTTATTCATTTATAATTCTGTACAACTTAATTGGTTTAAAGCTTTAAATAGTCCCTAACTTCTTGCACATATCTTGAATCCTCTAACAAGCCAGTGTGTGAGATGCTATCACTGGTTTCACTTTCAGTAGGGTAAACTAAGGCAAAGGGAGATTAGTCAGTCTAGCCAGGGATTCAGAGTGGAACACAGCTGTCTGGATCCAGTGTGTGCTTAATTGCTACTTGAATTCATCTCAGTATTAGTGGCCTCTTCCCTTTGCCACAGGAAAAGGGAAACGGAGTGTCCACTGACCCTTGACACTGGCCTGCACTTACTATGTCCTATGGGACTTAGTAATTTGATAAGATGCCAACCACAGGACCATAGGCTATCCTGAGACTATGGGAAAGTGAGTCAACGTAAGGCTGCCTCATCTTTGCACCTTAGAATAGGTGAAAATGAGGCAGCATCCTTACCTACCAAATACCAAAGAGCCCCTCAATAGGGCAGAATAAGAGACTGCTACAACTTGACCAGTTACAACACCATCCTTCTTATGTTACCTTCCTTTTTGTAAGAGTTACTGTTCTATGCAGTCAGAAGTGTCCCGCTGACAATTTTTAACTCAGAATGGGCCCTTCCTCCTTACATTGCCTCAAGTTCAAACTAGCCAAAGCCTTGCATGCTGTAACAGACCCTAGCACCACCTCACTGAGATACCTTATAATCTTCCATCAAACAAGTGCCCATCTCAATGTGTTCACCACAGTCTGTTCCCGAGAGCAATGGTGGTCAGCCGCTGTGCCACACAATAGCTGTCACTTCTTCAAAAATCCGTTTTTCACTCATCTCTTCCCTCTCCTGTTCTTTCGCCCTTTTCTTGTATTTCTTTTATTTCCTTTTCCTTTTGTCTTGTGACTTCCAGAGCTTTCTATCTCCTGGTCTTCAAGTCTGTTTAATTCTCTCACCTAGGAATTTTCATCTAACAAACAGAACATGCCCAAAACAGGGAATCTGTTCCTAGAAAGGTGCTCAGGGTGGATTACAGTGCAACCCTTGCTTCTGTCTTATGGGTCCTCTCCAGTTTTTCCATAGAGAAGTCCATAGACTGTGGTCTTCTGACTTAGTCTGTTTTGTTTCTGTTGATGTGATATAAATACAATGATCAAAAGAAACCTGAGGAGAAAGGGTTTATTTGGCTTACACATTCTGATCACACTCCATGATTGAGTAAAGCCTGGGTAGAACTTCAAGTAGGAAGGACCTGGAGGCAGGGACTGAGGAACAGGCCATGGAAGAGTGCTGCTCACCGGCTTGCAGGAACTGAAGAACAGGCCATGGAAGAGTGCTGCTCACTGGCTTGCCCAGCTCACTTTATTATACTGCAGGGACCATTTGCCCAGGGAGGAGACTGCTCACATTGGGTTGGATGCCCCACCACATCAATCATTAATCAAGAAAATGCCCCACGGATCTGTCTATGGGATGATCTGATGGAAGCATTTTATCCACTTAAGTTTTGTCTTCCTATATGGCCTGAGTTTGAGCTGAGCTGGCAAACAAACAGAACGAAACCAAAACCTAAACCTAAAATGCAATAATCTCAGAAGAAGTGCCAAAGAACTAAGCGAGGTCTCTGGGATAGCAGCGTCCAGGATCCACATCCAATCATGGAGTGTGATCATTGGCTTTTGGCTTGACCACAGCCTTGAGAGAGCCAGTGAGAAAGACACTCAGCTCAACTGGGCTGGATTATTACCCACAGAAACTAAGACGGTACAGTTTTGGTTTGGAGAGGCTCTAAATCTTAAAATAATTTGTTACAAAGCTATAGATAGCTATTATGAACTGCTATAACAGAAAGAGGAATTATCCTACTGCGTAGAGCAAGGTATGAAACTCCTTCATGACTGACCATTGTACCGAAGGGAAAGATTCATAGTCAGGTCCAGAAGTCCAAGTTTTGACTTAGCCTTTGCCTTGCCCAGTTGAACTGCCTGCAGGTCCCAAAGCTTGGTAAGTGATTGCTCTTCCTACAGCAGCAATTACAAGTTTCTCTTTATAGGTGACAAGTCGGCCCATACTAGAATTACTTAATTTTCCTCTAGCTTCCCAAGCCCAGAAAAACAGGAAGTATTGAGGAGGGGAAGTAGGGGGAAGCACCCAGAAATCAGGACATAAAGTAGGCACACAGAGAACACAGAAGAATGCTAACGGGGTTTGTTGGCTTCAAAGAGACAGCACCATTCTGCAGTGAAACTGGAGCTTGCCTGCACAGGCATGGAAGATATTCTTTGTAAGAGAATTGGACTGATTGGAACTGGGAAGCTACATCTCTAGCTGGGGGAATAATGGTAGGAGCCTTAGGTAAAAGGAGGCTGTTGCTATTTCGGGCCAATCAACACAAGCAGCCTGAGGCATAGGCAGATTCCGAGGGCCCTGTTCCCATGGGTGCCCATCATGCCATAGCCTCTGGGTACATTTACAAATATTATTTTTAGATGTCATTTTTTCTGTTGCTTTCAGAACTTCTGGCTGCAACATCACTGTATCTTCCAGTCTTAAATTCGTTCCCCCCACCCCCACCCCCACGGACCATCAGGGAGTCTATGATGAGACCGCATCCACTCTGCTCAAAATTCCTGTGAAATCGCCTCTTCTGAATGCTGTTTTTATTTCTCCTCTGTAGCATGGTTGCTCGGTTTAGGAGAGTTGAAAAGGGAGGAAGCCTTTGTTGAGAGTTGCAACAGTGGGAAATATTTAACAGTATGTAAATCCTGCGGGCAGATGGGAGGCTGGGGGGGGAGGGGGCAACTCTGCTCTTTTAAACAAGGAAACATATTAAAATGCCCTCCTTAGCTCTCAGAGTGTTCTAGCATTGGCAGTTGCCTGCTGGGAGTTCGGGTTAAGCTTCTCGGGGGTATAACTAAATTGTACAACCTCTTGCAGAGGAAGACAAGAGAGGAGCGTCTCATCCCATGATTTGTAAAACTCAGAGATGGGGAGGGGAAACCCCTCCACGCCTTAGTCTCAGGGAAGATGAGCACAGGTTGCCTGAAGCCAGGTAGGAGTTGTTAGCAGTAGGGAGAGCTGGTCTCCCGAGGCCACGTGTTACCTTGTAAAAGCGTGCTTGGAAGAGCGGTTTATTACTGTTTACGAGTGTGGGTGGTTGTGTAGGAACACATAGTGCAGAAGGAGACCAACCCGTAGACATGCCATCCCTAACCCTTAGTGTTAGCGACCCTCCTCTGGCCTTCATCCATACCACTCCCCACTTAACCCCTCCCTTCCTATCACTCCCCCTTCCACTTCACAGCCCAAGAATTCTGCAATCCTCCATCCCTTAAGATCTTTCTTCCTGCTCCTCACCCATGCCTCCTGGATGAGGAGGAATCCTCTTTTGGATTCTATATGCTCCAAGTTAAATATACAGATCTAATGGTTCAATGCTAGCATCCACATTTGACTGAGAACACGTGGCTTTTGTCTTTCTGGGTCAGGGTTATTTCCCTCAGCCTGATGGTTTCCAGATCCTTGCATTTACCCACACATTTCATACTTTTGTGTTTATTTACAGTTTAATAACAATCCATTGTTATAATCTATTCACAAGTTGATGAACATCTATGTCCTAGCTATTGTGATCAGAGCAGTAATCAGTTGAAGATGTCTCAGCCGTAGGCTAGAGTCCTTTGGATGCTACGCCCAGGAGTGGTATAGCTGGGTCCTATGGTAAATAGATTTCTAGCTTGAGTAACTGCTGCACTAACTGCCACATGAGCTGTGCCAGATTGCACTCTCATGGACAGTACATGAGACGCCCCCTTTCCCTCGCATCTTTGCCAGCATGTTTGGTGTTTTGTTTTTCTAATCTTAGCCATCCTGAGTGGTGTAAAATGAAATCTCAAAGTAGTATTAATTTGCTTTTCCCTGATGGCTAAGGATAGTGAACAATTTAAAAACAATGTTTTGAGACAGGATCTTTCTATGTAGCCCTGGTTATCCTAGAACTCATTATCTAGACTAGACTGGCCTCAGACTCACAGAGAGCCACCTGCCTCTGCCTCCAGAGTAGTGGGATTAAAGATGGTGTGGCACCATTTTTTGATTCAGTAGTGAATTTTCTTAAAAATATTTCTTAGTCGTTAGGTTTTTTTTCCCTTGAGAATTCTTTGTTCAGTTCTATATCCCACTTTTTTTTTCTATTGAGACAGGATCTTACTATTCCTGCCCCTTAGCCTTGAAATCACAAAAATATAACTACCTTTGACTCCTGGATGATGGGAGGGATACCATATAATGGGCATACCATTGATGCCCATTATAAAGGGATTCAAATATGTGGTTTGGGTCCTTGATCTCTCTCTCTCTCTCTTACCTTCTGCCATGGGATGGAGACCCTTTGAAGATACCGTTCTTCAGTCAGGAATCTTTTAAGTCTGCATAACTATAAGAAATAAATTTCTGTCCACCAGAGGTTACTTGGTCTGTGGTATTCTATTATAGTAGGAAACAATTTTTCTACAGAAATAACAAAAAAGACAAAATTCTCATGCTGGCAGAGCAAGAGTTCCAGTTAGAGAAAACAAAACAAACACATACTGAGCTAGAGGAACAATTTAACAACTGGTGAAGTGATGGCACATGCGAAAGAGACATGTGATAAGATGGGGGGTGTAGGTTTGTGGTGAGAGGCCACTGGGGTGACACGTGTGTGAGGACAAGAAGTGGGTGCAAACCCAAACCCAAAAGCACAGCTGGGGAAGAACATGTGAAGCTGAGAGCCAGAGCTCTGCGAAGGCTCCTGATGGGCTCAGAGGGGACGGAGGAAGAGGCAGGGAGATACTGAGACAGCAGGGATTTAGGAGTCATGGCAAAATGAATTGCCATGAATTTGAAGGTTCAATATGATACTGCTTTGGCTTCAGAAAGTGTCTCCCCATGTTGGTGGAACTTTAACAAGGTGCTGCCTATGGGAAGGAAGGTGGGCTGAGGGGTGTGCCCTGGTGGATGATATTAGAACCCTACTCTCTCTGTTTCTTTCATTCCTGGGTGCCCACCGGGTAAGCACATGCCCTTTACTGTGATATTCTGACTTCTCATGGGACCAAGCAGCAATGGTACAGACCTCTGAAGCCAGAGCAGACACTTCCTCCGTATAAACCAGTTCTCTCAGACCTTGTCACACCCACACATCATGTCAGTTTCACTGAGCAGGGTCCATGACAGCACGCTGTCTGCACATTACAGGTATCATTGGAGTGTAGGCCAAGCTACAGTCTCATCTGGAGGCCCAACTAAGTCAGGGTCCACTTTTAAGCTCACGCACATTGTGGGTAGAACTCATTCTTTGTAGTTGAAAGTCAGAGTGCTTCAGGCTGTCTCCTGATAGGAGAGGGGCACCTTCATCTCTTTGGGGTGATAAAGAATTCTCCTCATGGTGGCTCAAGGCACAGCAGCTTGCCTTTCAAGACAGTCAGGGGAGTCCATGCATGCCAGTCATTTTTGTGATTTGACAGTAAAGGCAGTTATTTAGGTCACACTCTAAACTGGATCCTACATGGTTCTGGTGAGGGCCTTGTTGCCCTTGGAATCACGATGATGATATCTGTATGGAAGAACTCAGAGGAGGAAGCAGGCTCCCTCATAAGTCCATTCTTGTAGGAACCAATCCAGTATCACAGACCTGACCCAGTCTTTGAGACAGCATCAGTGTTTATTGGGGCTCACATGATCTCATTACTCTCACTTTGCCCACCTCTAATAGACAGTGCTGTGTCTTCAATGGTATTTGGTCCTGTGTTCAGGAACCAAGACACTAAGAGCGAATAAGAGAAAAGATGGCCATGTTGCCATCGCTCCTAGTGGTGCCTCATCCATCTTGCAACTCAAAACTCCAGTGAGTTAAAAAGTTTGGATTCCAGAAGGTTCTTCTTCTTGACTCTGGCAACACGAGAATGGCATGGACGTGAATTTGAGGCTGCACTCTGGTCTGTGACTCAGTCTCTTCAGGAAAGGAGAGCAGCAGGAAGGAGTCAGCCCTGACATTTACAAATCTATGTAGGGTAGCGGGGTGGGGTGGGGTGGGGTTCACAGAATTCAAGGAGACATTCACAAGGCATCTTAAAAATGGTCCCAAGTGGTGAATTTTGTGGTGGTGAACCCAATAGGGCATGGTACGGTGGGTCCACCTTTGATATCAACTGCAGGTACAGTGGACAGTTCCTGTATGTGCTTCAATGGTTGGCCTCCTGTGCCAACCATTAGAACTGTTTTTCTTCATTAGAACTTCCTCTGAAGTTGTAGTACTCCTTTCAGTTTGGGACAATTGGCAGGAAGTTCATGAGACACAACACTTCCTGGAGCAGGCTTAGAACAATAGTTAAGAATGAAGCAGGAAGTTGGACAACACATCAGAGCTGCTGTTTCAAGTTGACTTTAAGTAGCTGTTGAGTGTCCAGCACCTGAGGATCCCAGGTCAGGCACACATGGCCTAAGAAAGGTAGGATTATATTCAAAACCTCTGGGTCAGGGGGGGCCAATGTAGAATGCACAGACTCATGTGTGGTTAGACTCATTTGGAGTTGCTCTGTGAATGGATCCACATGAGTTTCCAGTGGGATTTAGCCTCTGGTGCCAGGGCAGCAACCAACTCAACAGTGCACACTAAATTGGTATTTATTCCATTATGTCTCAAGTGTCTCCTTCCTGGACTCTGCTCTTAGGAACTGTCTCAGCTAATCCAGCCTAAGGTATTAAGTCCTCTTCTGCCACACTGTGTAGCAGCAACTGCATTAATGGATCGGGGTCTGCCATGTGGGGCTTCAGCCAAGAACAAGAGAGCCACTCGGGGGCAAGTCTAAGCTTCCTCTGGTGGCAGAGCATGGCTTTCCACCACACACACACACACACACACACACACACACACACACACACACACAC
>JADRCC010162399.1:0-14757 GCA_019843855.1 Hylomyscus alleni
TGTGTGTGTGTGTGTGTGTGTGTGTGTGTGTGTGTGTGTATCTGCATTGACTATTGCTTGTGTGGAATCAAGCTGAGGTCCTCTGCAAATGCAGCAAACACTCATAAGGATGAGCCATTGCCATAGCCCCACACAGAGCACTTTTAACAGCTTTGTTTTCTTTTGGTTATTTTAAAATAAAACTTTATATTTGAACAATAATTTGTGGTAAAATTATTACAGGAGTAATGCTGAAAATATTTGATTAATGATAATAAGTATTTTACTGGATGTTAATTAATTCATTTACTAAGTTAAGAAGAATGTTTTTGGTAAATCTATATACTGTCAGTTCAACATTATTATTTAAGCAGGTAGTGTTGTGATAGACCCAGTTTTCTTATAATTATATTCTTGGCTTGAGAAAAACAAAATTATAAATTTTATGTTTCTTAGCCGGGCGGTGGTGGCGCATGCCTTTAATCCCAGCACTTGAGAGGCAGAGGCAGGTAGATTTCTGAGTTTGAGGCCAGCCTGGTCTACAAAGTGAGCTCCAGGACAGCCAGGGCTATACAGAGAAAGCCTGTCTCAAAAAAACCAAAAAATATTTTTTTTTCTTTTATCATATGTTCAGGAGATAAAGATCTGTTTTTGTGGGGCAGTGAGAGTTCTGACAGCCAGAGTCCAGTAGAGCAGAAGCCACCTTGGAACCCTGGAGACCCACTGAGCATCTGCTCAAAAGGGACAGTAGGCGTTCGGTGAATTGCTCCTGAGACTAATGGCTCAGATTTCAGCCCAGACCCCTCACAGCTGCCCCTGCAGGAGATGTGTGCTCCATCAGGCAGACACTGCCTCAAACTCCCAGCATTCTAGCTGGACCTTACACACAGTCACCTGACCACAAGCCAGGCATGCCATGCCCCATACAATAAAAGGTGTGGTTTGCCCCCTCCTCACTCTCTTACTCTTACCTCTTCCCTTACTCTTCCTCTCTAACTCTTACCCTCTTGCCCTCTCTCTCCTCTCTCTGCTCTTTGTTCTTGTGTTCTTTCTCCCTCTCCTTCTTTTCTTTCTCTCCTTCCTCTCCTTTCTTTCTCTCTACTCACACAGCATATTTCTCCTTCCTACAATAAAATAACTCATTCATACATTGTCTCCCTTTTTAATTAAGGCACCGTGCAGCAAACAGGCCAGCCCCAGGAGGAGAGAGAGACATGGGCCTCAGCAACAGGCCCCCTGCCACCCAGGAGAGAGAGAGCCTCAGTCAGGCAGGCTTGCTGCAGCCCAGGCCCCACCCCACTAACTTTTGGACAACATGTTTTGAATAGCGGAAGCCATGCAAAGATTCCCTTGTTGGGAAGCTGTTGACTACATTCCCCATGGCTGTGATTCTGGGGAAATTACCACCTTTTCTAAGTGATTTCATATCATGTTTATTTTACCTGGATCCTCTGCAGGGAACAACGGTGCTTTTAAAATCATAATTACTTACATCACCTTCTCAGACAACTAGATTATCTGTTAAAACTGCAGTATTCTGGGAATAAAAGCTCATTAACAACCAAACTCGTTGGATAAATAACTTCTGTTTACTGAGATTTAGCATATTTGTTCAGATACGAAATGTAAGACCTAAAGAAATCAACTTTATTTTTTTCTCAAGAAAGAGGAATTTGGAGAAATACTATATTTTAACTTAAAATGAACTTGTCTTTAGTAGTAGTTAGCCAGGTGTTAAATTACAGCTTTTAAGCATGACATGTGATCGGCAATGTGGAAAATTGTCATCAGCTTAGACTTAGGCTAAGATTTAACACAAAACACTATATAGTATGTGCCTTACAGAGAGGTAGGATAATATTACACGAAAGGACATTTGAAACATCTAGGACTGTCCTGGTATTATTTTACACTAAGTCCCTTGGGAATACACCCAGGCTATACACAGAACTTGAGAGAGAGTGGAAACATCCTTGCACAGAATTTGTGCATGTGCTGAAAATGACTTCTCTCCAGCTGCATGCACCTGCTCTCAAGCTTAATCTTGAGCTTGTGTTTTGTTGGCAGGACTGTGGATGATCACCTGGCTCTGCCTTCTTCAATCATCATCCAGCTGTATGGCACATGTTATCACAGAGATAACAGTGTTGCAGAGTGCAGATGGCAAGGTTGATTGAGCCCTCAGGTAAATGTACCACATAGTTATTCCTACTCCCTTCTACCAGCCAAACCAAACCACAGCCTGATCAGATATGAAATACAGAAAACTATACTTCCTTCTTAGGAGACTTTCAGTCATTATTTTTACCAACTAGCTGATGACCTACAAAATTTAAGTTACTGAATCATAGAAAGATGATAAAGATCACAAATCTTCACTGTTCTTTGAGAAGTACTTTGTTTGTCTAGGCAGGCAATGAATGATAGTGAGCATCAAAACCTAGTTATTGCTATTGCTAATATTAATAGTCATTAACATATTAATAAAGTGGAATAAGGACTAAGACACAGAATTCTTTAATGTAACAGTTACTGGGTTAATCATTAAAGTCATCAGTAGATATACAGACACACATATTTGTAATGGACAACTGAGTGACCGTAGATTCCTGGAAGGAGGAGTGCACTAATATGAGTTAGGGTATGAGATCTTGTGCTTGTTTTCAAATGAGCAGCACTTGCAAGAGGGTCCTGTGGGTAATGAGGAAGACATACATTGCAATTTGTAGAGGATCTGTTGTCAGCTTTGTATCTGCTGAAGAGGGGGGCTCAGTGGCTAAGGCCATATATGATTCTTGAAATGGATGGAAGTTCAGTTCTTGACACCCAACTCCGGCAGATGTCAGTAGCCTGACCTAAACTCTAGAGGACCCAGTGCCTTCTTATGACCTCTACATGTAATTACATACTTGACACACATACATAGAAACAAACACACACACATACAATAGTTTCAAATTATAATCTTTAATTGTGAACAATATACTAGAATGAGATTCAAATGAAGCAGTCAGAAAAACAATCTAACCATATTCAGCTGTGATACGGATGCACACAAGTTAATAGCAGATCCTGAATTGAGAACTCGGCACTGATATTTCTACAGTGTACACATTTTGTCAGGATACACACAGCTGTTTCCTAAGGTTTTCCTTCACTTGATATGGAAGACCATAACTAGCCAACTTCTCATGCACTCTTTCCAGACATACTTCCTAAGCATGTTTTCCTTATCTGCTGGGAATCTTCATACACAAACCTTCAGCTTGGCATCTGCTGACAAAGTGATCAGTCACACCATATACTTCATTAGGGTCTTATGATTTTACTTCTTTAGCCAACCTCCTCCAGAGAACAGGAGCTCCTTCAAGATGGTGCTAATCCTCATCTCTGTGTAAAATAATCTCGTCCACAAAGGATTTTATACAGCTTGTGTATGGGATGAAAGTGGTTTTCACAAATTCTGTTATATGTCTTCTATATTCACTTTTCATTTTTACATAGCAGAGAAGGCCTCTGTGATAAGGACAGAAGGATAAGAAGAAGACAAACATATATCATGGCTGAAAATCTATTTTATAAGAAGAAAATAAAATGTTCAACTTTAAACACACACACACACAAAAATTCACTTATACAATGTCATGTTTTCTTAAATTGATCCTAGTCTACATGATAGTCTAAAGTCTTCATGACAGTGTAATGAAAATGGGTACCCAGGAGATAATTGTATATCTAACTCACTCTTTGTATTTTATTTTTATTTTATGAAATTAAAATATAATTCCATCATTTTCTTCTTCCCTTTTCTCCCTCCTACCCTGTCTATGGACCTCTTTCTTTACTCTCTCCATAGTCTATAGCCTTACTCTTTAATTGTTGTCACATACACATTTACATTTATAATGCACTTTAATTAACAAGTAATATTTACTACAAATGCATATGCAAATTTATACAGTTAAAACTGCATGGTTGTGTATTTCAGGTTGTATCACCTCCTTTCCTGGCACATAAGACAAGATGGGTGGCTCATGAAAGAGCTTATTGAATTTCTAAGGGAATTAATGAATGTGACGTGCATTTACTGCTCATAGAATTCCATGAATATTGTCATTCATCTAAGGATAGAAATTAGCAATACAGCTTATTTTTTAAAAATTCCGGTGTCAAACATTTTACATTTTTGTCTAAGTTGAATTAAAGTTGTAATTAAAGTGCTATTGCTTAATCATTTATTTAGTTTTTCCTAACATGTTTAGGAAAGTAACACTCTAAAAACCCTTTATTCTTTTAGTGAGCATATTAGTTAATGTCACAGTTAGAGAAAATAATTGTGACTTCCTGACTTTTCTAGAAGTTGGGTGTGAGGGAGACTAGGTGGAATTGGGGGTGATAATGGTGGATGAATTTGATCAATATACTATGAATTAAAAATAAAATGGTATTAAAATAATTTTTCTTCAGTCTCAGTCATAAAATCAAGTAGTGTTGCTATCTCAGTATTTTCTTCATTAATTCAAGGTTGCTAATATGCTAATGCCACATAGGTGGCAATCCCAGCAGTGCCCATGGTGACAGTCACCTGCCCTACGTACCTAGACAGTTGTTTAACATTCCTTGATACGGATTTCCCGTTCACTTTTGGTGGCTTTGATGATTCATAAATGTGAGTATGAATAATTCTATATATGACAAAATGATACAGGACTTAAAGTTATAAAGACTAATTAACTGAATCAGTGGACACAAATTTTCTAATTAATAGGAAATTACACACAAAACTCAATAAATTATCATGGAATACTCCGTTTTACCCAGTTTTAGAACAATGCTAAAGGATGAATAATTAGTATTACCCTTACTTTCACTCAGCATATGAAAGTACTGCCATTTCAGTTCCAAAAAAAAATGCAGGAAATAAATCATTTCAGAATGAAAACTAATCCCCTAAATATGCTTATTTGATCTGTGAAGCAATACTATTCAGCACTTCTAAAATTTTTCCTTTTTATCGTAAAATGATGGCCAATAGGAAATTCAGAACAGTTGCATTAATTTACACTGATCTAGAAATACCTCAGAATCCATCTCTATTAACATGTATGTGTATTGTTTGAGGTTACTGCTAAACATATCTGACTATATAAAATACAGTAAGCAAATGAAAAGGACAATCTTAACAGCGCACGTTTCATAGCCAGTTTGAAAAGCTGCTTTGCCCAAGATGTTGCTCTCTTAGCCAATCCTGAGTAAGCAAAAACTACCAGCGAAGTAAAGTAGAGAAATGAAATAGGAAAGATCTAGTCACGAGTACATTCTGCAAACACGTGGACAGCTTGACACTGGTAAGATAAAATCTATTTTAAAAAAAATTTAAGTTAACACAAAAACCTAGTTATCTGTCGCTAATTTATGTTGGAACTGAACTTCAGACAGAACACCGAGTTCTGAATCAGGTATCAGTTATATATCAAACTTTGTTTTCCTGGATGGCCAGAAACGTGAGACTGGATAACACAGAGACCTGTGGCAGAACCAAAAATGACTGGGGGAAAAAAATCAATGAAATGATTCCTAGTGATTTTCTGCCACACTCATAAACTGTTGTTTAGTTCAGTAATCATTAGAGAGTCTTCTTCTGGCAGCAGATGGGACCAGGTGCAGAGACCCACAGCCAGACATTATGCATAGAGGGAGTCTGAATTCGAGGTCTCTGTCAAATCCATCTCCTCAGAGGTCAGGTAACCCATAGGAATGGGAGGAGAGATTCTAGGAGTCGTAAGGGACAGAGAGTCAAGAATACATAGCCCACCTAATCAACTAAGCAGGGCTCAAATGGACTTATATAGCCTGCAACTGTGAGCACAGGACCGGCATGGATCTGTACCAGGTCCTGTGCATATATGTTATGGCGGTTAGCTTGGTGTTTTCATGAGACTCCTAACAGTGGGGTAAGAGTATCTCTGACTCTCTTGTCTGCTCTTGGAATTCTTTTGCTCCTACTGGTTTGCCTCATTCAGTCTCGATGAGGGCTTTTGCTTTATCTTAGTGTAACTTGTCTTGTTCTGTTTGTCTGTCGTGTCTTGGAGGCTTGCTCTTTTCAGAAGAGGAAATGAAGGGGCAGTGGATCTGGAAGAGAGGGAAGCGGAAAGGAGCTGGGAGGATTGGAGAGGTTAGAACTGTGGTTGGGATGTATAATATGAGAAAGGATGTATTATATGTTTTAAATAAAATATAATAATTTTAGAGAGAATTTAGTGAGTATACAAAATTTTATTGCTAGGGTAAGTTTAAAATAATAAAATTAGCAGTTCCTTATAATAGTTTTATCGAAATTTTCTCATTAAAAAAGAAACTTCATCTTAAAAATAAATTAGAGTTCCTGCATACCTATCTACAAATTTCCTTATTTTTTCAAATTTTTATGATACATTCATTGTAGTTGACTAACCAATACTAACACAGTATTAACTACTAAAGCCTTTATTTCACTGAAATGTCTCACTATTTACCTCCAGACTCTTCTATTGAGAAGCTCATTACATTTTACCATTGTACCCTGTAAGGCACCTTGTGGCTGTGATCTTATCACAAAACTTATTGCCTGCAATGATACCTCGCTCTAACAATCCGATGTAAGCAGAATATCCTCTAATTAGGATTAAACTACTGAGCATTACCGCTGAACCATTTCCACAGAGATTTTTGACTGAGGTATTTTATATTCCCTGTAACAAATATTTTACAAATATTATCATGTGATTTATAATGACAAGATTCCTGTGTTTAAAATACACAGCATTCAGTTTGAAAAGTACATGCCTTGTTGGTAACCGTCATCCACTGTTCATGATAATGAGCGAAGCTGTCTATTATTTCTCCAGAAATTGTTTGGAAAGACTAGAAGTCATTTTTCTGGCAAGACCATCTTGGCTGTCAGAGATTCCTAGATGGCAGATGGGCGAGTTCGGGAAGAATGCAAATCAAATTAGCACAGTCAGAGCAAGACTTTTGCTGACACTGGTAACTTGCATTTAATAATAGTCCTTGGAAGCCAGAAATAATTCCACAGACAAAAATTAATGTTAAAAGACAGCAATTCTGGGTCCAGACTCTCATTTAACAGACTCACTTCACAGTCCTAGCACTTGGCTCACAGTTCTGAAGGAATTGGCAGAACTGACTCCATAATAAAATGATGATGCTCCAGTTGAGTGTTCTTTCTCAAATGCCAGCATTCTACCACACAGGCCCAGTGCGACCTTTTCATGAGCTCTGTGCACGAAAAGATGACAGCAATTGTAAGAACCAGCAACCCTGACCTCTTCAGCTTAGATTTTCTTCTTCTCACTAAAGAAAGAAACAACTGTGGTATCATTGTGTCATCACAGACTCACTTATAAAAATCCTGATCCAATAAATGTGGAGCTGGGTTGGATTTCAGCTGATATTTCCATGAGAAAATGTGCTACCCATCAAGCCTCTAAGATGTAATACAAGAGAAAATACTTCCCAGTTCATAACAAGGGTAGGTCTAGCATTGGATTGTAGGGTAGCATTGGATGTTGACATGGGATTTATGGAATTTCTAAAACATGAACACATTCTGAAAACTGCACAAATGTATCAGGATTAAGGTTTATCACTATAATTCCACTATAAAAACAATGAGAGCCAGGATGCCCCAATGAAACAAGAATTATAACATAGAAAATGGACTTAAGTAGAACTTCTTTATACAGATGCTTAACATATTTGTCAGTAAAAGAAAAAGTCACACAAATATCTTGTGTCAATTTCTTCAGTGTATTCCATTCACGCTCATTCTTTTACTTGGTTATAGTAAAATGTTTTTATTTCATATACTTTTTCTTTAACTGGAAAGATCCAGTTCCGTGACATGTGCAATTGTAAATGGAAATAATCTTGGATTTTAATGATCAGGATATTTGAATATAGAATTACCAACAAAAGTGAGATTATGCCTGTCAAACTGACCTGCCATTGTGTCAGCAAGTATGTGATTATACATGCTGATGGGAATTTGGATTCATCTCCTGTGTATTTATGTCTACTCTAACAAATGAGCACTCAACATCGACACTCTCTCAACATCCTTCACTTTCTGTGTAATTTCTGATTCTACTTCACTTTATATTTTATTTGATTTTTCTACTTTTCATTATGCCATTGTTAGTTGAAATACTCTAAGTTTTATCTCGTCCCTGTTGCAAGACGTGTGACAGGCTTCAAGCACTGTGTCCACACACATATTCCTTTAACTATTTGGAAGCTGTTTCAAGTCTGTTTGACTTAGCACTCTAGTGTCACTCGGTGACATTACTACTGTCATGTCCTAGCAATCAAATCAATAAAGTGTCCGATCATATTTCAGATTTTCTATGCCACCTAAAAGAGAATGAAGATAAGCAGTTATGCCCCATGTTCAGGTCCTTATGTACTTTAAGGTAATTTTTGTGGACCTGTCTCTCGTTCATCTACAAATTCATCATCCTTATCTTCCAACTGACATTTAATGAATATATACATGAGCATTTTGGATTCCAGTGTTGTCCTAGATATTTTATTTGTCTTCCTTTAAAGGATTTTTGGGCCTAAAGGATAGGGTTTTTTTGTAGAATAAATTTGAATTTGGGGGAACATTTTGTATTGTAATTCTTTATATTTTGAACAAGTCTTGAATTTGTCAAAATTACTTCTCTTCCTCTGTTGTCAGTCTGATCCCTTGAAGTCCCATGGGAGATGGAGGCCTGGCAGCCCCCCTCTCCTCTCAGGAAAGATAAGAACATAAATGTCAGAATCATTTCTCAAACCACAAATTTGCTCAGAGATGGTTTAATTATACAATTAACCCTTTAACATTTCTTTGCTTCTTATCTGTGTGCATTTCCACATCTGTAACATTACAAATATAATTCTTGACCTTTTAAAATGCAGCTAAGTAAGAAACGTCTGGAAATATTCATTTGATAATACCAAAATTATATATACTATCCCTTTGAAAGCAGCGTACATAAAAAAAGGCAAAGACAACACTGATGGTGGAATCTACCTGGAATACAGAAGTACAGAACACATCCAGATATCTACCTCACTCTTCTTTCTGCTCTTGTCCCTCCTTCTATCTCTCTTTATTTGTCTTTCCAGCCCCTTCTCTCCTCTAATAACCCCACTCTCTCTCTCATACACATACATGCACACACTTGAATAAACATACATTTAGAGTAAATGCAAGTTTTTAACAATCTATTGTCAATAGTTGGATAATTCTGTGTGAGGAGAAAAACCATAACAAAGACACTGGCAAAAAGGAGTTCATGGCCACTTTCTAATGATATTACGGTATCACTAAACAGATAAAAGAACAGATGTATAGGTAAAACAATGTTAATTATTCATTCTCAGAATCTAGACTAATCTAAATTTTACCAGATATATATTCAATTACTTAATTTCCAAACTAGTTTTACTCTTATAAGTTAAATTTTAGGAAAACTTCATAGCTTAAACATTGTCTATTAGCTGATAGTTGTGCTTTGGTAAACTCTCACCAAAAACTATCTGTTAATATTCTGCAAAAGTACAAAAAGGAACCTTAAAAAAACTAATTTTGAGATTTTTACAGCAATTATTCATAGAATAGACAGAACTGACTAGATATGCCTGACTTAAGAGGCACTTCTTTAAAATCCTAGCTTAAATTAATCTGAAAGATTTACTGGTACTAATTCCTTGACATCTGTTACTTAACCTTCCAATGTAGGAGCACATCCGATTAGCCAGGAGGAGCACTTTCCTGGTATCATTAGACAATGAAGAACAAACCAATAACTGGTGAATCAGTGATACCATCTGTAGAGAAATTTTAATCCACCAGTATGGATGTTCTGATCACATCCAAAGACATTCTAGGTTTGTGTGATCCATCTGGAATACAAATATGCCACACAGCTTTAATCCTTCTGGTTGGAATACAGATAAGGTCTGAATCCCAAACAATATTAATTAAACATTGTTTAATCCCAAACAATGTGTCTAATTGAGGGGCAGAAAAAGTGGCAAAACATAGAAAGATTTGACAGAATGAGTCATGCATAGGATATATCCAACTCTCAGAACAAACAGGAGAGGAAGGCTATTTAGAAGCAGTGCGGGAAGAGTCAGTTGAGAGTCAGTGCAATGGGTGCAATGCACTAGAGTTCAGTTTGCTTGTGAGTTCATGCAGTTCAGTGCAGGTTAGCATAAGCAGCCAAGGCCAGTGAATAAGAAGAATCCAGAAGATTAAACTAATTGCCAGAGTTAGTTTTAGTCCAAAGAGAGCAATTCAGTGAGAAACTGGGAGAACCCAGATTTGGAACAGTCAGCTTGGAGAGGAGATTGAGCAAGGGCAGATTTGTTGAATCAGACAGCCAGAGTTCAGAAAGACACAAAAAGGGATGAGTTCATTCAGCAGTAAGACTCAGAGATGACAATTACAACCTTCAAGGAATATTTTTCAGAGACAAAAGAAGGTGTTAGAGCTGAAATAAAGTCACACTGGGCAAGACAGCAATGCCCTGTAATTCTAGCACTTGGGATGCTGAAACAAGAGATTTGCAAAAAGCTTCATGTTGAAACCTTGTTACAAAACAGCAAGATGGTGTTGCTTATAAGAACCATTATGAAAGTAACTAAAAGTGGAGAAGTTATGAAAAAGTAAATAGTTCTTATGTAGAGCTACCTTTAGTAACTAAATGTGTTCTAATCTTTTTTCCCTCTATTTATTATATTTGTTTCACACAGACAATCCAAATAAAGATTGAGATGTTAAAGCAGAAATTTGGAAATTGTAACAGGCATGGCAAGAATGGGTATATTCTAAAGAGACAAATGTGTACCTCAGTCTACCAGAGGAGCTGAAAGAAACAACGAATGCTCTGAAATGGGTACCTCTTTTGGAGCAAGCAGAGCCCAAGTTTAATTGATAGAGTCTAAGTCTCACTATGCCTGTGAGATAGAGCTATGTGAAGGCTGTGTGTTCCTTAAGAGAGTTTTCCCTCACACACTGAACACCTCAGCAAGCTTGCCATTATGGGACCCATTGCAATGTGAATGGACCCAGAGTGACTGTTATCAGAACTTTTCAAGAAACAGTGTTTGGAGAAGTCCTGTCTTTAGTTTCACTCAGTAATAGTGGAAGTCAACTGAAAAAAAAAAATGCTTTTCTCTTAGGAGATAAATTCCAACTTTACAAGTACATTTTTTTTTTTATTAAACTGTCAAGAACAGTTTATGGAGCTCAAGGAAATGGACTTACTAATACTACTAAAACAATATTATCTTTAAAATTATAAGTTTGGAAGGTATGCATTAAAATGAACTCAGAAACGTTGGAGCTGTAACTCAGTCATTTATTGCAGCTGTTTGAAAAAGCCTCTTATCCCTAATCAAAACGTGAATGCCTTGCAGTATGTATCTTCAAATTAGAGCTTCATTTTTATCTCTAGAAAGAAGAAACGGCAGTGAGAAAATATAAGACAATTTCACCCAATTTTTAAAGCACCTCTTTTTCTGTATGTCGTATCTTATTAACAGCATCAGCTGCAATTTCAAAATGCAATAACCTTATTTTTCTCCTTTGAATACTCTTATTCAACTAAAAGCAAATTTTAATAACCTACCAGGATTCATTTTGAAAATGCATCTTTAAGATTATTGTATTTATTATAATTTGCATAACTGTTTTCAGGCACAGTAGAGTTTCATAATCTACTAATAATAGCTAAAAAAAAAAAAAAAAAAAAACCAGAGTGTTTCTAAAGGTGCTTAAATGTGGTGATATAGTAACAGGCAACTCTTAATATAGCCAACTTTAATAAGCGGGAGAAAAGGAGCTTTGAAAATCAAGAGCGTATCAGGTATAAATTTAACTCATAAAACCAGTATGGAAAAGCTTCTGCATAGCAGAAGAGGTAAGAAGCACAGTGAAAAGCTACAGAAAGTGAACAAATCTTTGCCAAGTATACTTCTCACAGCATACACAAAGAACTGGAGAACTTAAATACTGTAAACTGATCGTTTCAAAATTGGGCAAAGGGATGGAACAGATATTTCTCAAAAGAAATGTAGACGACCTATAAATATACTAAAAATGTTTAACATCCTTAACCATCAAAAAAATGCAAGTAAAAAATGAGATTCTATCAATATACAACAGAACAGCACTGATCACAGAAACAAAGAAAAACGATTGTTAACGGGAAGGTAGGAAAAGAAGGAATTTATTTACCCCATGGTACAAATGTAAATTAGGATGGCCATTAGGAAAAAAAACATCATGGAGGGTCCTTACAAGCCTGAAAAGAAAACTTCCAGGTAACTCCTAGATGTACATTCAAAGAAACAGAAGTCATCATCCAAGAGAAGTCCCCATCCATTCATTTTTAATGTTCAATTGTTAACAATAGCCCAGGCATGAACTCAACCTGGATGACCACTAACATATAAATGAATCATAAAAGGCGTTACATAGTGAGGACACCTCGGTCTCACTTGGGAGAGAGAAGAAAGCAACCAAAAGAGGGGAGGGAGGAAGGGACGGACCTGGGAGAGAGAAAGGGGATGGGGGTTTGGGAGTGGAGAGGTGAACATGATCCAGTATTGCGTGGGGGAAGGCCAAGCAAAAGGACTGGAAACAGGCAACCTCTGGAGGTAAGAATTTGGGGCAACCCTCCAGAATCTACCAGAGACCTGGGAGGTAAGAGACTCTCAGGACTCTAAAGGAGGGACCCTAAATGAAATGTCCTACACTGGGGAGGGGGAACTTGTGAGCTCACCTCCAGCAGAAAGACAGGGAATCAAGGGAGGGAAGGGGGCTGCTATCCCATAATCAAATCTCTGATTCATAATTGTTCCTGTCTGAAAGAACTACAGGGGTGGAAATGGAGAGGAGCCTGAGGAAGACAAAATCCAGCGAAAGACCCCAAAGTGGGATCCAGCTCAAGAGGAGACCCCAAGGCCTGACACTATTACTGAGGTTATGGAATGCTCACAAAAAGGGACCTATCATGACTGCCCTCCGAAAGTCCCAGCAAGCAGCTGAGTCAGATGCAGATATTTGCACCCAACCAATGGACAGAAGCTGCTGACCCCTGTGGCTGAATCAGGGAAATGCTGGAAGAAACTGAGGAGAAGGGTGATCCTGTAGGAGGACCAGCAGTCTCAATTAACCTGGACCCCCGAGATCTCTCAAATACCGGACCATCAACCAGGCAGCATACACCAGCTGATATGAGGCCCCCAACACATATACAGCAGAGGACTGCCGGGTCTGGATTCAGTCAAAGAAGGTGCGTCTAACCCTCCAGAGACTGGAGGTCCCAGGGAGTTTAGAGGTCTCATGGGTGGGGAGTAAGGGTAGGGACATCCTTGTGGGCACAGGGAGTGGGAGGAGGTATAGGAAGTAGAACAGTCTAAGGGTGAACCAGGAGGGGAATAAAATCTGGAGTGTAAAAAAAAAGATTAAATAAAAAGAAGCATGCCTTTAATCCCAGCACTTGGGAGGCAGAGGCAGGCAGATTTCTGAGTTTGAGGCCAGCGTACACACGTACACAACACACTCAAAATGCAGGACATAATGAAGACAATTCTAAGAGGCAAGTTCATAGTCCTACCTGCCTACATACACTGGAGAACTCTCATCTAGTAACTTAACAGCATCCCAGAAAGCTCTAGAACAAAAAGAAGAAATCACATCTAAAAGGAGTACACAGCAAGAAATAATCAAACTCAAGACTGAAATTAATAAATAGAAGCATCCTAACAAAAATAATACTATTTTGTCAATGAAACAGAGTTTTTTCATTGATAAAATAGGTAAGATTAACAAACCCTTACCATATTAATGAAGGGCAGAGAGACATTATCCAAATTAACAAAACTAGAAATGTCTTATGTCGGGCTGAGAACTGGCGAGCACATACATTTAAGTAATTTTTAATAGCCATATGCAATCTTTCATTTACCCATTAAGTGAGATTTCCTTTCTTCACTTCCAATGGGTTCTGATACATTTTTCAAAAAGGTAGATTCTCAAGTTGCAACAGAGATTTATTTTCTTCTTAATGTATGAGGGATCATCTTAGTCCAGATCTTGTATCTTTTGTTCTCTGCTGTGTGGTAGATGTATTCTAGGCATTAATCTCATTCTAGTTCTATATTTGACCTTGTAATGTAGAAGAGAGTCATTACTTAAACTTTCAGTGGAGGTCAAATTTTGCTTCTTTAATAACACAGAAGTAAAAACATCTTAGCCCCTCAAGAGGCACTTAACTTACAACCAATAGTATGCATGTATGTATCAAAGTGTATTAATAGCTTTTCTCAAAGAATAGTACCATTAGAATTTGTTTTTCATGCTGACAATTCTCTGTCAGCCTTTTACTTAAGGAAATAGAATAAATATTAAGAGGAATAAACGCAATTCATGAACTGAATTATAGCTGATTGCTCTCTAAGAAATACACTGACACATTTTTATTTTTCTGAACAATGCTTTTAACATGCATACTGATTACAAAGAGGTTCTCTAATTTTGCTTATAGAACTAGAGACATTTTGTCCTTTTGGAGTGTCCTCCCTTTTGGAGATCCACTTAAATAAACATAGTATGCTGATTTTCTTATCATACTGTATATGTGAAATTTTGTAAAAATTTTAAAGACATGAGAAAGTATCTAGAAACAAGTTAAAATAGTTCAAAAGCACAAAAAAAAA
>JADRCC010162402.1:0-12049 GCA_019843855.1 Hylomyscus alleni
CCCCCCTCTGAGAAACTATGGCATATAACGACTTCACCTTCAACCCAATATCAATGACAAAAATATCCGTCACCCAAAACACATCAGTTACTTCTGTAGAATAACAGGGCCTGTATTCAATGCTCAGAAAAGTCTTGTGGAGCTGGGCAATAAGGCAGGTGTTGTCTGCCCCCTCCAAGTCATGTGCTTGTAGTTGGAGCTGTAAAAGAAATGATGGAGGAACAATAAGAGAAAAATGTAGGGCAATAAAGGCATGGAATAAGATACACGGGAGCATAGATCCTGATGCATAGAAATAATAATATTCTACTAAGTTTCAAGCTCAGTTCTCAAGTAATATAATTTTTAAAGTATAGCAGTAGTATTTAGTTAACTTTGGTATCTGCTTTGTTGCCTGCTTGTGACTGGAGATTATCTCATGGCTAGATTGGAAAAGGTTATTAACAGTGATGCAATGATTCAACAGAATGCTTTTGTAAATCCAGTGTCCTTGAAATCAACTGTTTTCATTCCATATTGTGCTTCTTATGCCCATAGAAATGATGCATACTACTTCGGTGGTTTAAATTCTAGATTATGGTTAAATCCAAAGTAACAGTAATAATTGTTTTATACAATAAAACAATTTCCTTTAGAAAAGGAAATCTACAAGAAACATGTGAAAAGCATTCTGCTATATATATTGTATTATGTTTTCTGTAATTTGAACTAGAAATAAAAGAAATTATTATGAAGTGACAACTACCTCTTGTTATATTAAAAAAAGAAATAATAATATTTTTATATTACTGTAAAAACACAAATAACACAAAACCAAAGCAAAGCTATGCACTTGGGAAAAACAAAGGTGAAGAATGTTTTGTCTCATTCAAACTTCAATGTTATGCCACCTGTCAATTGGTGTACGCACATGAAGGGACAGTATGAATGAACAAATGAGTAGGGACTCTTAGAGCAATATGTCATTCCATACCACCTTAGGTTTAAAAATAACAGAGCAGCAATATGTTTAGGAAATGAAAAGCCATCACTATTTGAAATGTGGCCGAAGGTCCCAGGGCTCCTTGTTTCTGTTGGTTTGTTTGATTTAAAAGTCAGATACAGGTGACTTATTTAATTATGGAAGTCCTAGAATTTTCTTACAGAAATGGAACACGAACCTAGCCTTGTACATAGACTAATCCAAACTGTAGACTATTAAAAGCATGAAATTTTGACACCAAAATAATTACAAAGTTGTTGAGCATCATTCCAAAATTATTTTTGATTTTTAATCTCCATTGCACATCTACCCTAATGCTAAAAATTAAATAAGGGCAGATTATGGAAGATTTTGCTTTCCAATTGAGAAAATTACATTTTATATTGTAATTCTTCTAGATTATCCTGGCAAATTACCATATAGTATATATAAAAAAATTAATCAGTGTTCCAACTGTACAACACAAAATAATTACAAATTAGTATCTAAAAACAAATTCAAATAAAAACAAAAAACAAATTAGTATGTAATAGGCTTAATTACATTCAGTTGAGATTTGACATTACATTTTCATGTATTTTTGAGACAGCCCTGCTAAATAGCCTGGGTTCCCTTCAGACTAATGATCCTCATGCCTGGCCCCCTCTTAAGTCTTACTGTAGTCATGCACAAACATGCCCTCTTTTGGCTATTTATTTACAAGTGGTAGCAACTGTTATAAGTCTATATTTGTACGACTTTTGGTACATTTTATAAATACTATGTGTTTATGGTAATGAATGAGCAAGCTAAAATAGCATACATATTTTATTTAATCATGATGAATAAGTTTTTCTGAATTACAGGAAACACAAGGGTCAGAGCTCATCTACGAGTATTTTTTTTAATTGTCAAAAATCTCACAATGAAAAAAATCTATTAAAGTAAGACAATCCATACAGTTTAAGCCTGTAATATTCGAGGCTAGACTGTAATTCACACTAGGATTGTTTTAAAGTCAACATTAAGCCAGTCTACATTTTCCTTGGTTAAAAAAATGATTAATCCCTTTTATAAAAACTAAATTAATCACTAACTCTTAATCATGATTATTGAAATAGGTTTTCTTTTTTTATTTATGAATATGTGCTTGTGGTCAAAGATTTGTTCCAGGAGTCTAGAAGAGGGTGTTATATTCCAAGGTGTTGATTTTCCAGATACTTGTGAATACAGCGAAGTAGGAGTGGTCCGTAAAGAGCAGCAGGAAATCTTAATCACTGAGCCATCTCTCTAGCCCCTAAAATGTGAATTTTTGAGGTTATATTTACATTTGACCCTTTCTCTTCCTAACTCGAAATCTTCCTTGCTTTGCCTCAAATTCATGGCCTCTTTTTCAATTAGTTATCATGGATGTGTGTGTATGTGTGTGTGTGTGCATGCATGTGTGTGTGTGTGTGTGTGTGTTTCTGAATATACTTTGCTCAGTATGTACAGTGTTACATGCATAGATGTTTTCATGAACATTATGAAAGAACTTTATGATATAAAGTGTAGTTGAAATTCTCAGTACACAAACTATTTTAGTAACTTCTTTTGCCTTTTCTCTTCTCTCCAGTTATTTCATTAAACATAATAGCACAGACTGGCCTGAAAACAACAGTAATCTTCCAACTTTCACCTCCCAGTACTGGGATTGCAGCTGTTCATAGCCCTAAACACTGGAATTTTTAATGAAGTTTCCAAAATCCATTTTAACATAATATATATATATATATATTTTCTTAAGATAGCAAAATTGACTTTAAATTATATTTGTGTTAGATGTATGTGCATTTGTATGTATAGTTATGTTGTCTATATATGTGTCACTTAACTCACTGACTCATTTTATATGCATAAGGATTTTCATTCTCAAAGGAATATTGGATGGTTTTGTTGTTATTGTTTTAATGGGGGATTCTGGTTCATTTGGTTTAGAGAGGTTCTGGTTCCTGGGAGATTTGACTCAGCTCTGGGACCATGAGTAAATTAGTAATAAACTTTGTATCATCCCAATTGATAGAAGTTGGGTATCTATAACCCCTCCCTCATCTCTGCTGTCTCTATAGTATATACTCCGTACTATGTTGACAATCTCTTATTTTTGGCTGGGCTTCAGGCATTTTTATAGAGGACTTTAGAGGTGTCTCTTAGCTGTGTGTTTCTTTCTTTTCAGCAAATGCCCTTTTCAGTCTGAATTGAAGCAGATTTCTCATCTTGTTCCTTTTTGTATATCACAGTGTCTGATTGTATACCATCCGTTCATTGAATGCTGGCTTTATGCGGTGTCGTTAATTCTTAATTCTGTGTGGGTTTTAATCAAATCCAGAGCAGAAGCCCACTCCACCACTGAGCCATGACATTTTGAGGAAGCCAAATTGAGGCTTTATGAGAAGCTCTGCTTTTAATTGAATGAAAACTTCAACAGATGTTTAGCTGGTTAATACTTCCCGTAAATTTTACATTTTGTGTCTTTGCCAACTTTTAAAACTACTTTCAGAGAGAATCATCTAACATTCTTCAGCAGGCTAATGCTGTCCTACTGCCATGTAAAGAGGATTCTTCCAGGATCTTGATGCAGGCATTCACTCAACAACCACCCGATCATCCCAGAACATGAGGAAGAGTCTTAGAGATACACACACAGTAGATGCCGCTGATCCTTCATCTGGCATTGAACGGACCAGTGACTTTGGCATTTCAGTCTGTGTTACTCCCTTCTGACTTGCTGTAGACATTGCCATGTCATGAAAGTCACAAGATAAATACTTTGGGTTTTTTTTTTTTGTTTGTTTATTTAAAAAATCACATTTTAAAGGGGGCAGTGTCTTGGTTTGGGGAGTTTCCATTAAAATAAGTTATTATCATGGGCATCAATTCAGTCCTCTCAAAGGTTAGCTGATACCCCGTGGAATAATCTGCTCTTGCTGTTTCTTCCCTTCTGTGAATAGGGAGTAACAATCCATGGGCCATTTACCAAGTCTGCTGTAGAAGATAGTTAATGCTGAATAGTTCGCACAGTGGCATTTAGATATGTGCTTTTATTTAGAATATGACAATTTAAGCTTCTATCAATAAACTGAGATCTTTGACGGGTCAAGAAATTCATACAGCTCATATTTCATTTAGTAGTGTGCTATGTTCTACTTTATACCCAGTACCTATGACTCAACATGCATAGAATGTACAAAATAAACCATTTAAATGGCTTTTTAAAGCCCAAGCCTTGTGAAGCATCACTTATTTCTAAAGATCTTCCTGTTTGATGATACAGTGTTTAATTGATATGAACATGCTAGGATTCTAGTTGTCAGATCCTCAAAAGTACTCAAATATCTGAATTCTTTCCTGGTTTCTTCCACTTCCTCCCTTCTTCCCTACAAAATGTCGCCCCACCCTGGGTGGGCTTAAGAGCAGCAGCAAATTTTCTTTGGCTGTTGCCTTTTCCCAGAGCTGAGAAGGCCTGATTTCAATGTGGAAATAACTTTCCTTTTTAAATACAATATTGTGTCCATCTTGAAATTTATGATATACTTATGGAAGAGACTGCATTAATGCCGTTTGTGCTAATGATTAATTTAAACCTAACACTTATATTAAAGATAAAATTGCTTTCTGGCTTTCAGTGGAGACTGTGAGTTTGTTTAGGGATTCTCTGAAATTTCCACTTCATGGGCCTTGGGAGACCTGTCAAATAAATAGCAGATGTAGAGATTACCAGTTACTGTTGCATGTTTTACAAAACCAGACACTCGGCCAGGGATTTCCCACTGGGCCTCTTTCCTATTAGGAAGAAGAAAAGATCTACCAGCCACAAACAAGAAATTCATCCAGAGAGTATATTTCTTACACCTTTTGAATGTAACTCTGCCAATTTTTATCAGGAAAATTTGGTCAAGATGGGAGGAATAACATCTTCAGAAGGTAGTCCTTTTTTTCCACTGTGAAATAACTGACTTGCAGTCTTATCTCCCCTGTTAGAGCCATAAAGAAAAGGAAGTTTTAAGTTGGCAATAAACTTTGCTGTGTACTCTCAAGGCCTTGCGCATTCCTCAGGCATTCCAAGACTCTTCAAGGAAAAGAAACTAAAGACCATGTCTGATTGTTTCTTGATAACCCAGCTCCTCAGGAAAACAACACAAAGGCAAACAGGAAAGGATTCATCCCATTAGAGGAAAAAAATGATAGAGTGACTTATTAAAGGCGGTTTAGTATTCATCAGATAGATGAAATGGAAGGTTTCTACAGATTTTCAACAAAGCTTGAAGTTTAAAACCTACCTAAGGTGCTTCTCCACTTTAATAAAAGCATTTAAGTCTGTGAGTGACATTTTACCTACAATACCCAAAGGCAAAGTACACACAAAGGTATCTTTCATTTAATATATCATTCTATTGTTTTTTGAGTTAAATAATAAATGGATGTTGTATATGATAAACATTGTCAAATAATACATTTTGGAAAACACAATATAGACGTGAATAGAATCTCAAGAGCAAGAATACTGTTTTATTATTATGGTAGGTACTAGAAAATATAACATTGAAAGAGTGAGAAAGTATTTAATACTTAATATTAAAAAGTAAACACCAAAGACACAGCAAATAGATTTAATCCCCAAAGACAAAGTTAACAATATCTTCCTTGTCAGTATTTTATGTTGACTCTAAACAGAGGAGTGTAATAAAAAATAATAAGAAACAATAACATGGGCGGCACACGCCTTTAATCCCAGCACTTGGGAGGCAGAGGCAGGCAGATTTCTAAGTTCGAGGCTAGTCTGGTCTATAGAGTGAGTTCCAGGACAGTCAGGGCTATACTGAGAAACCTTGTCTCGAAAACAAAACAAAACAAAACAAAAAACAAAAAAAGAAACAATAACATATATTTATAATTTTGACAGAAAATTCTGATAACTTGTATTTCAGTATCTAATACCTAATCACTCAACCTGGCATCTTTTGCTTTTACTCCATGTCATATGCTTTGAAAAGAAATTAGCCTGCTTTAGCAGCTTGACCTCTCTGTATCAAAATACTGTGACTTAACTAGTTTTATCGCAGTAATAAAGTCAGAAATTACCAAATGGTTATTGCAATGCACGTGAGCTATCTCTATATTTCATGAGACCCATCATTCTGGATATTAACTTTCAGCTTAAGATACTTGTAACGTTTGTAAGTTAGAAGATTTCTTAAAAGGATTTGAATGAGCAAGAAATACATATATTTTATGTCATCTGTCTTGGTCAATTGCTTAAATATGTTACTGGAATTGTTTGCCTTCTGCTGAGGACATGATGTCACATATCCAGGGCTCTACCTGTTGAACAGTTTGGTTTTCTTCTATTTTTTTTTCATTGTGATGCCTGATTGTTGCTCACTGACTTCAAGGTCTTCATGGAACTATACTTTAACATATTTGCCAATGTCTGGAGCTGTGGAAAATACCAAGTGAACTCACAGGGCAGGATACATAGGAAGGGCAGGGTGCCTTTTCTTAGAGATAAGTAGGCATGCCCTTTGTACATGGCTTCTCTTCCTGCCTAGTGGTATACCCTCTCATGTCTTAAGGCCAATTTTAAGATTTGATAATGATCTTCCTTCTCTTCCTCTGTTGTAAATGTGACAGTAGTTTCCTGTTCTGGATTTTGTGAGCATTCATTATTCATCTACATGGTCTTTCTATAATTTCTATCAAAGTCCCAAAGCAAATCCCTTGGTGTTTAAAATATCTAGAGAGATTTTTATTCCATGATTAAATCTTGACTCTCACAGTCACAGTTTTCCATACACAGGCTGTGACTAAATAGAACCACATAAAGGTCATTCTCTTCTTGGAGGAGAAATGAATGAATGAAATGTAGAAGACATAATTCACCTACATCCAGTCAGGAGCATTGTTTGGTAATAGGAGTGCTAACCAACTGTGTAGATCCAGTTTGAATTAACTATAGTCAAGTAGTATTTGCTGAGCTTATAGCTGTCATCTTCCTTCCATGTAGAATGCATGTAACATTATTCCCTTTTGTGTGGACCACTGGGACTCCATTGACTGACTATAGTTTACCTTATTAGTGCTTCTCCCTAAGTAAAATATATTTAACATGACTTTATAAGCTTTACTTTGGTCAGGATCCCATAGTCAACACTATCTTATTTTAGAAAAGTATTAGTTGATATATTGCATCTGCATTATGTCTGCATTATGTCATCTAAATTCATAAAGTAAGACTATTTGATGATGCCATGACTGTTATTATTACATGGACCTTTATACCAGTCATAAGTCACACTTACACCTGTTCTAGTTATTGGAAAAGTATAGAAGGTAGATTTTCTCCTTTAAATAAATAAATCAACAGCAATAATAACAAAACAAATGTTCCATGTCTTACAAGATTGCAAACATTTATTTAGTTTGCAAATTGTTGATTGGTCAGCTGGTCTGGACTCCAATAAAGCAAGCTTGTGTCTACTCAATATCTCATCCATACGTGGAAGTGACTACTACCATAAGGCTTTTAGCAACTTAGATAACGGAAGCTTCATCTGGTCCATATGAAGTTCACCAGCCTTTATCATAGCCCAGATATTCACATGGCAGCTAAGTCTTCCATGAGTAGTGAACAAAAAGCACTCATTCCATTACGTGTATTAAAGTCACATTGTCAAGTGTCCATCCCCAATTCAGTGTTAGAGAAACAAAATTTGTAGATTGAACATTGTGATCATTATTATGATAAACCACATAGATGTTATACAATTGACCAAGTATTTTATTCAAACAAAGGCAACTTATAAACTAAACTGTTTTGAAGGGTATAGTGTAGGAAAACTTCTTCTAAAGACAATGTACTATTGGAAGAATTAAGAACTTTGCCTTAGTTTTTAAATAAAAAGCACGAATACCACAGGGGGAAAGAAGGACAAGCAAAATAGACATTTTGTGTCTGTTAGCAGGGAAATGAATGAATGGAAAGCCAGTTTCTAATCAGTGATTGGTCTTAGATAAAGGTCATACTGTGGTCAGAGCTTGCATTTTCAGCTCTTGACGGGGAGCTGGCTTGAAACATTGGTTTCACCACATCAAGTAAACATATGATAATAATTGTATTTAGAATGCCTCAGAAGGCTGATACGTATCAGACTGAAGCCACTGGAGAATCCAAGATGGCAGTCCTGCTTCACTCCTTGGAAGGACTCAGGAGATGCTATTGGAATTCAGTATCCTTAGAAACAAGTATAGTAAGAAAAATGTCATTAAAGCGAAGTGAGGTCTCATGTACTTATCTACTTCTGTCTCCTATTCATCTTGATATACGTTAGGCAAGAGTTCCAAGAGCTGCAATTTAGTTTATGTCTTAAACTCTAATATGTTTCCTTAGCAACTACTGAAAGACCATTTTTTATTTTTCAGAAAAGGCAAAATAAATCACATTAACTTAGCTCACATCTGCTTCCTTATGAGAATGTGTGCTCTCATGGAGAGAGTCTGCTGTGCGCTGTGCTCAGGGGCAAGCACACCACCATACTTTCTGCTGGATCTCATCCTTAGAATGTTAGCTCTCAAAAAAAAAAAAACCCACTGCTTATTTGCTATCATTAAAAAGCTAATTAAGATTTGATTATCTAATTGTCTTTTCTAATTGTGAGCTATCCCTGTTGGGAATTTGAGGTGAGCATCATATAATTTCTAAGAGAAGCAAGAGATCACTTTGTTTTGGAAATATTAGAAGTATTGTTATGATAGGTTTTGAACTTAGCACCATTTTCAGTAATATTTTTCAGATGCATTTAATGTCTTCAGAGGTTCAGGATTTTTTAAATTTTTTTTCTACCTTTTTCTGGCTCCTTTAGAAGCTAGTGTTACTGCCCTCTCTCAGCACCCATCTTGAAGGTTACCAACAGAACCTCATAGGTCAGAAGGAGATGTGTATGTAGTTACAAGTTCCCAATGCTCGTAAATAAAGACTAGGAACCTGGAATAGTCAACAACCATAACTGTTAATCAACAAAAGTACATTAGAAAATAATTTTTTATTGATTAGCACAATGTAGAATTGATTTACGAAAAATGTTTTACATTTTATAGCTAAAGTCCTTTACACTGGAGATAACAGAGAACACCAAATTTAAACAGATACAGGATCTGTGGAAACGATGGATTAAAAAGAAATCATTGTTGAGAAAGTTAATTTACATACAAAGAACATAACATTGTTTATGCAAATGTGGGATTCTATATGCAAATGCACATTGTTTATGCAAATATAACAATTGTACATGGAAATAAAGATAGTGTGAGTAAATATGTGTGTATGGGTGTGTGTGCATGTGTATGTATGTGTATGTGTGTTTTGTGTGTAAAATGTGTGTGTATGTGTGTGTGTGTGTTGGGTGCTTGTTTGTATGTGTGCATATATGTGTGTGTGTGTGTGTGTGTGTTGTATGTGTGTGTCAGAGAAGGGAAAGTCATTTTCAAGACTTGTTTACTGCTGACTAACTTTCCAAACAATCCTCTTTGATTACATAAAGTCAGGCTCACAGGACTAAGTGGGATCTACAGCATGACTGACGCATGAGGAATAAATGCCCAGCTTCGGTGGCATGTCCTATGACATAAGAACAGCTGCAGCAGTGGGTTCCAAGCTCTCCCTGAATCTCTCTTTGCCACTGAGCTTGAAGTACAAGATTCTCCTCATAGGAAGCTGAAGGTGTTCCTTAGTTCAGCCTGGCGTTCCAATCACCTACTCTTCCAGAAGATGCCAGACTATGTGTCTTTGGATAATTTTAAGATTCTGTATTTTCGCCTTCACTGAAGGAAGAACAGATAGACCATTTCTGAGGCCAGTTCTTTGAATCCATTTAATTGAGGAGTCCATGAGCGTCCTGGCTCTTGTCTGATCCTTTTATTAATCTCTGATTTCAACTCCTCTACTTGGGAAATATTCTGCTTCACTGGTGGCTAGTTCTCTGAGTTTGGCCATCTGGGCGTGCACAGGCTGTCCTACCTATCTAAGCAGAATCTTCTACCCTTACAGTAGAAGCCTCATTGTTTCTGAGCAGAATACTAGCTCTGCTCCCACCACTGTCCATTATTGATGATAGGCATCTTGGCCAGCATCCTCAACCTAAAACTCCTGATACCCATGCTTCTCTGTGTGGGGATAATAGAAGAGGAGTCTCCTGTTTGCACTTTGAATGCAGAATCATACTGAGCTGCTTCTGGGAATCCAAAACTGGTTTAAACTGGCTTTTATTTGTTTTATTCATTTTACTAATTTTCTTTCATATCAGAGAGCCAGTGTTTTGAAGTCAGTTTTGAGTGCATAAGAATCACACTACACTGAAGTGTGTGTATGACGACATGTATATGTATATGTTCGAGTTTGTGGACACATGTATGTATGTGCAGGTAGAAGCAGCACATTGATGCCAACTGTCTTCCTATGTCAATATTGATCTTATAGCTTTGTAAAAGGGTACTTTCAATAAACCTGGAGCTCACTGGCACGGCTACACTAGCTGACCTGTGAGCCCCCAGGATCCTTTTGTCTCTCATCTTCCTGTCCTGGATTACAGAAATGTACTGTGGCATGCCTCGTTTTTCACGTTTCCAATGCAAATGTAGGTCCTCATGCTTGCAAAGCAAGCGCCCTGCATACTGAGCTGTTTCTCCTGAGCAACACAGTCAATTATAAGGACATATTAGAGGCCTGTATCTAACTTTGTATCTGAATATATTTTTCCTTGGCACATAGTAAGTAATATATCAAATAAGCAGAGATCAACTTCAGAATAAAGGTAGTGTGTGAAAAGAAAACAGTTTAGATTCGTCACGAGTATAATTAACCCAAGCAAACCATTTTAGTATTTACAAACACAATGGTTTAAAATATATATATATATATATATATATATATATTTTTAAATGGAGTGCTTTGAAATAACAATTTGAAAGTGTCCTGTGACTGTAGAATAGATATAAAAATGTAATTTGTAGGTACTACATTCCATTGATTATGATAGCAATGCTGCATATTGCGTGATGGACTTTGCTTGTGCAGATGTTTCCCATTGCAGTTAATCCTCCCTGAGAGATAGGCAGGAGAGATAAGCATATGATCCCTGCATTTGTGAGAAGGAAAATCCAGTCCTAGTAGTAAGTGGTGGGGCTGGGAGAGGAGCCCAGTGCTTCTGACTCCAGGCTCCAATCTTTCCACATCTGAAAACCTTCAGCAGTTTAACTTTATTGGGGCGGGGGAGGGGCAGTGGGTAGCCTGAGTGGGAGAGGCTAAGGGATTGGGGAAATGCACATCGGTTTAGGTCAGCTTCCTTGTCTCGGGAGAATATTTACTGCTTGTCTTTTCCATTTATGTTAAAATGTTTTAGCCTGTACTGCACATAGTTCTTAATAAGTTGCTTCAGTCACTGGAAAAGAAAGTTCATAAAGAAAGATAATTTTAAAAATAGTTTGGGGACCTGAACCTATACGTGTCTAAATGCAATATGACATTTGATGATGATAAGCCTTTTAGCTTTGTGTTTGTTTTCATTTTTATTTTCCACTTCATGAAGTCATTTTATTATCTCTTCATGATAATTTGTTAGGGATTCATAGGATATCAGTAACAATCTGCCAATTGTGGTCCATTTAAAATAAAAGGATTTTAAGATGAATTTGGAGGCTTTTAAGGTGGCCATTAATATGATGACTTTGAAGTCTTGGTTCTCTGTTGCGGCCCTGCAGTTCTCTCTCATTATGTGAGTTGAGTTTGCCTTTTGCAGGGTGACAAAGCCCTCAGTCACATCTACTGTTGCGATTGTCTTACTGACATGTTCACCTAGTGCCACCTAGTGGATGGTTGCAGCTATAGCATGTAGCGAAAGAGAAAAGGTTAGCTGATACATTGTTTGACTTTAAAAAAAAAGTATTGTCAAGGTGACCTTAACAGAGACAGAGGATAGAAGTCACCATGTGTAATGTTTATATGTAAGCATACATGTGTATATAGGTATATATATATATATATATATATATATATAT
>JADRCC010162403.1:0-17777 GCA_019843855.1 Hylomyscus alleni
AAAAATAGAAGACTGTCTCAAAACAAGATGTAAACCAAGGACCACATAACACCTGAGGTGGTCTTCTGACCTCTACACATGCGCTGTGCCATCTGCTCATCCACACCCACTCATACACATAAGTAAATAAATAAAAACAAAAGAAAAGCACAAGGGAGAAAATAACCTCCACATCCCCAAATTTCTATATACTCCATGTCCTGATGACAACGGGAGGGGTGCTAGGCAGTGTGTGGATGAGCAAAGCTCTGCCCATGAACGGTGCTGGGATGGTGACCTTGCAGCACACTCATGTCGCCTTCCTCTAACACATCATCACAGACTCCAATGATGGGTAAGAGCGAGCTTACTACAGTCATACACTTCACTGGCTTCCTGAGATCCAGTCTGCGCAGGAAGGCCAATCCAGGGGTTGAGTCCCTCTCCTGAGCTGGCTTCTTGGCTGCCTCTTTCCACACCTCTACTGGCAACAAGGAGTACATACCTGCATTTCTCTGGGTGTTCATCACGCTTGTTGTTAAAGTCCAGAGATATCTTTGCATCCAAGCCAATGCCAAAATAGTTGTTCATGACACACTTCTCTGTGTAGTACTCTCTGCAAAGGTGAGTTTAAAGTCTCTCAATGGCTCTGCCTGACAATTTCCTCTGTGACTGTCCTGCCATTTCTCCCACAGAACAAAACTCATGGCTTTTTCCATGTTTTGTTGTTGTTTTCACTTAGGTTTGCTTTGCTTCCTTTCCCTGTGTTTAGAGTATAAACCCAGGGCCCGGATTGAGGGTTTGGATGGGGTATTTGTTTGTTTTGGTAAGAACTCTACCAAGGTGTTATTCACATATCATGTCACTACCACATCAAAGTACGTGACTTAACAATTTCTAGTACATTTCAGAGTCCTTTCATCAGTTTCAGAGCCATCATCACTTGCATAGGCTCCTACTTCCTCATTGTTCAGGCCCTAGGAATTACGGATGCTCTGGAAGTGCCTATCCAGGGCTTGTCACATAAATGGAATGAGACAATGTGCTCTAGCTCCTTTCCTTTATCCACAGTCTATCTTTATGCAAAGCAATCTTCTATTATGTGACCTTACTACATTTTGTCTATCATTACCTGATAAACATTTAAATTGATTTGTGTTCTAGTGATGACTTATGGACATTCGTGTCCATGTTGTGTAGACATACATTTTAGAATTGATAAGAGTTTGTACCATGGGCAGAACCACTGGGACACATAGCCTCTGGTTTGCCCTTGAGGAACTGCCAATCTGTTTCCCAGAGGTCTTCACAGCATGCTTCTCTAGCTCTGCTAAAATGTCCAACCAGTCCCTGAAGTAAAAAGGGCAGTGACTGAAAACCCCTGGACCAAGGCCAAAAGCCTCCCTTTCCCAGAGCACCACTGGTGACACCTCTGTGGCACTAGCCACATACTCACCTACTCCTCTAGAGCCATAGGTGTGTCCTACCCCATGCCCTCCCCTAGTCCCATGTGACAAACACTCTGAGGAAGGTAAGTTCTGAAAATGCCCAGAGACTCCGGACAAAATGAGGGGGTCCACAAAGTTTTCGCTAGAATTCTAATACATTTTAGGTTGTTTCTTGCAACCTGATAAGAACCAATCTGTACAGCAAGAGTCCTTCCTGATCACACATCTAGTTCAAGCGCCTTGTTACTGCTCAGAAGAGCTCTAGGTCCAAACTATTTTCTAAACCTAAAGAGCATATGAAGAGCAGTATTTATAGGTCCTAGGAAGAAAAAAAAAGTAATACAGAAAATAGGGTGCAAGAACAAGAGTAGGAGAGGCTGAGTGCAGGGATCCAAGGTGGAAGCAGCTACCCATGACAGAGAGGGGAAAATAGGCTTAGCCACAGGAGTCCTTCCATGACATCAAAGGAGGCAGACAAAGAAGTCTCCTGCTTCAAGGCTCCAAAAGTATTGCTCCCAGAGGATCTGTAGTTCTGCCCCTGCTAAGGAAATATATCAGAGGCTGAGCACAAAACCAGTACCACTAGGCTGGAGACTTAAAAGCCACCTTCCCAAAACAGGGCCTCTGTGAACCACACAACTCCATCATCACACCAGACAGTAAGAACAGCTGCCACCAGCCTCTAACTGCTCACAAAGCTGCAATCAGTAGCAGTAAAAAAAAAAAAAAAAAAAAGACTAAAATAGTGTCTCCTTTGGTGTGAGAAATACCATCTACAGTGAGTTCTACTAATATATACAGGAATCCATTAAACCACTATGCAAATGTCTTTACAGCCTCCCAACATAGCAGAAGAGGCCACACCCTCCCTGGAATGCAGCACAGAGGAGCCACTAGACTTTCTCTCTAAAACCCTCAAAGTAAGACACTGTCTCCAGGAACTCTAACACCCAGGGAACAACCACCTGGAGAATTTCAGTTCAGGAATGTTAGAAGGTACATCACTGAAGGGATGGCCGACACCACGAGACAAGAGAGAAGGACAAAAACAATCAAGTGAGTAAAGAAGTGTCAACAGAGTCAATACTAATCTGGTCTGTTTCAGGGCCTGGGGCAGGACAATAACAGGTCTCTCTCCTCTGCTGTCCTATATAAGCCTACAAGGAAGGCTCTCAGGCACACGTCCAAGAAGAGCTGAAAAAGAGCCTGTTGTCCACTGCTGGCTCTGACTGATTGTGAATCTGCATTCTGCATCCTAACAAAATGCCCCATGGGTAATGCCTCATACTTACAGGTTTTCAGGTTCAGCATTAAAGGGATCAGCATTAATTAACAAGCGACTGATGACTGAGCCTCCTGGCAAGGAGCCAGACATCCCTGCCCGAACACCTGCAAGGGAAGATGAAGAGGTACTTGGTCAGGAGCTATAGATCTCTAAGTTTAGTGCCACATATCCTACAGGACAACATTACGAACAAGTGCTCCAATTTGACTAACAATTTAAAATTACCACTGCCATCCTATATTAAAGTAAGTAATATTGGACAGTAGAATTTAAGCCCTAGAACACACAAAGAAACTGCCTCCTTCTTCATTCACCTGGCATCATCTGTACATTGCATACCTTTTATTTATACTGCATACCTTCTGAGGCTTGGGGTAGATACGATGCTGTAAGTTATTACTGGTCAAGAGTCCAAGAGCTCCCAAAACAACACGGGCTACTAACATTGCTTTTGGTGGTATACCAAAACTACATGGTAAAACTCTCTTGCTCAGGAGCTGGAGAGATGGCTCAGCAGTTAGGAGCACTCACTGACTGGTCTTACAAAGGTACTGAGTTCAATTCCCAGAAACCACATGGTGGTTCACAACCATTTATAATGGGATCTGATGCCTTCTTCTGGTGGGTCTAAAGACAGCAACAGTGTACTCACAAAAAAAAAAAAAAAAATGGTTGTGAACCAAAAAAAAACTGTCTTGCTAAAGCACATTTGGGCTTCAGAAGAGAGAGAAATTAATCTGGAACTAACTAGGAAACACTCTCCCCCCTGGCTAGCTTTCTTGAAGCTGAAATGTGTTATGTGGGCTGCTGGGGTTGGGGGATCAATGATCTTACCCAGCACTAGACTTTGTTTGCATGCTGCAATACCAACCTGCCAGGAAGATGTGCCCACTAGTGAAACAGTGATATAATGACTCTGGGGTAGACCACTTTCTACCTGAATTTGTGCCTACACCGCAAGACAGGGGATTCATGCCTAGTATTGTACACCTGGCCAACAGTCCACAGCTGAGAAGAGTATAGGTCCTAAGAGAAAACTTGCTGCTATTGTTTTGCTAAATCATGATGTCACACTGTATTCTAAAGTTTGTTTCTACCTATAGATTAGTGCTACACTCACCTCAAAAGTGTGATTTTAACCCAGAAAAAACTCAAAGAAGCTTCTTTCCCCATGAGCAGTGGTTTATGTACAGAGTGCTGAGAATAAATGAGTGCTGAGTGCTCGACCCTAAAAGGGACAATTGTATCAATCCCTCCCAAAGATTCGGGAAACACTGTAAGAGCCTGAGGACGGGGAAGAGAGCTTGAAATGATGTCTGGTGGACATAACCTAGCCGCAGCAGCACTGACCGCCTGCACAGCATCAAGCTAGTCAGAATCCAACCATAGGACAGGAGGGGTCCTAAGGCTCTGGGCCTAGCTGAGGAGCTGCGGGCAGCTGATAGCTTTAGGGGAAAGGTGGCTACTGCTAGGTTGCCCATGCTGCAGTAGGTGGCCCATACCTATGCACACTAATTAGACTCAGTGGATTATAAAAACTAAAAAAAGAGAAAGAAATAAGAGAAGGACATAAAGTAGGGAGAATACATTGAAGAGCCATGGCAGTAGTCTGGGGGGGAGGTGTTGGGGGTAGATATGGTCAAAATACATTGTACACATGTATGAAATTGCTAAGGAATAAAAAACACTAATTAACCAAAAAGGCATTTTTCATGCAGTCACATAAGTTAAACTACAGAGTTCTGTGTATATTTTCATGGACCTGCAAGCTCTCCAAGGATAGCAACAGTCTTATTCTTTCCAAGACCCATGGTGCCGTAAGCCCAGCCAAGGCCAGCAAGCACCTCTAGCCTCTTTGGTACCCCTCCCCCACCCAGACTAAGACTCCTCCCAGGTGGAAGTGGGTCACTCACTTGGATATAGGATCTTGGTGTTCAGAGCAGGCAGGCTGTCCCGGCTTCCTGTATTGGGAGGGAGCGAGGCAGAGCTGCCAAGTGACAGACCTTTGCTCATCAGCTTTTCACAAGGGGCCCTGGATGCTGCAAAACAGGACCACATACTTGACACTGTCCAAAGCAGAACACAGCAGAAAAGAGCCACAACAAAATGAACAGACAGGAGGGCTGTAGGAAAGGAGGAGAGTTCCGAGCCAGCAGTGACTATGTGGGTGAAGAACCCCTGAGTAAAGGTGAAGGCAGAGTACTCACAAGGACACAAACCTGCATGGCCCTGTGAGGACGGAGAGGGCCTGACCCCTAGTCACAGTTTGGGTACAGAAGGCACAGAGTATGTCTACTCTAGAAAAGCCCCCTTCCCTCTCCCACAGTGCCACAACAGCTGATGGGAAGAACCCCTTCCTTTTGAAGACCTTTGCTAGGGTCTCTTCTGAGAGAGATGAAGGTCTCAGTTTTGTCAGACACTTATGAGCAGCCATAGAAGGCTCTAAGAACACCTAGGGAGGGAGGGAGGGCAGGAATGTTCCTCAGCGGGGAGGCCCAGTTTCCTGCAGGTGATACAGTGCACATGCCTCTGCTAATCATATCTTGGTGACCTGAAGGTGGTACAGATATAGGCTACAGGTGAGAGAAAGTTGGTTTACTCCAATGGCCAGAGCAAAGAGAAAAAGCACCCACCAGTGTCCATGACAAGCTCACCAAGTATCCCCCAAACCAAAGCCCAGCCATACCTTTGCGTTGACTCCTCCCCTTGGCAACCACACAGCTCTCACTGTGGGCAGATGATGTGCACACCCTATTGTCAGTTTTCAAGTCCTTCTTCTCAGATTCAGAGAGGCCTAGGACAAAACCCTGCTGCTCCTGGGTCTGGGCATTCTGCTCATCCACCGCTGGTAAGGAAAGGACATTCTTCCTAAGACTGTGCAGTAGGGCTAAGGGTACTCTAAGTTCTCTCTTCTCAAAGGTAATGTAGCGCAAATCTCAGATCCAACATCCTCACCACAACACACTTCAGTCCAGTGCCCTAGCTCAGTTAATGTACTAGGACTTGGGTATTCCAGCTAACGGGCTAGAGAGAAGGACTCTGAGACAGGAAGGTGTGGAGGTGAAGAGAGTAACTAGAGGCCCTAGTAGGAGAGCGGGTGGTATGGCCACACCAGTGACCAGGTGTGGTGTGACCACAGGGTTTGAAGCAAGAAGGAAGTGGAGCTGCTCAGAGTAACAGGAGAGGAGTTGGTAAAGTGAGCAGGAGAGCACTAGGGTTAAGTGTGGTCCTAGGGCAGTAAGAGGGTAGACAGGAGAGAGTGAATGGTCGGCAGGGTTGGGAAGTATCCTATGAAGATGGACATGAGGAAGTCCTTGGGCCAAAATGATTTTCACATAGCACTCTTGGTCTATAACTACATCCAGAGAATTTGGGAACTCCAGTGCCACCCAGGGACTCAGAGACCCATTACCTTTTTCTGTGTGCTCTATAATCTGGCGAATTGCTTTCTTCAGGCTGTTGGCTCTCAGCATTAGCTGCTCCCGGGGCCGGAAGATCTGTGGCCGGGAGGGGCATGCTGAGCCCACCAGATGGTCCCCAGTAGAGCTACAGATGTTGCCTGATCCGTCCCCATCCTCAGCCTCCTCAGCAATGGTAGGAGGTGGGTTGGACAGAGAGGATGAAGCCTGAGACTCATCATCCAAGGTCTTGAGGAGTGAGTCCAGTTTCTCTTTCAAGACAGAACACTAGATTCGAGAAAAAAGCAGCATGGAGAGCAAGCTCTTCTGTACCACTGCTCCACCTACCCTGTGCCCAGGTACCTACCTTCTTGGCCATGACCTCCGACTCCTGCGAGCTCTCTGTCGTCTTCTCATAGGCCTTGCCCACTCGAGCCACAAAGTCCTTCACTGTCTCACAGAGCACTCTGCAGGAAACAGAGGGCAGCTTGGCTCGGACCCTGTACAGCAGCACACTTGCTGCCTCTCTGAATCCCCAAAGCCCCATCACTCACTTGGCTGATGAGATCACCACAGAATGTTGGTCCGAAGTTAAGATTTTAGAAAGATGGGCTGCAACTGAGTCTTCATAGAAGAGAATTTGCTGCACCTATAATCATACCAAAACAGGGGGCAGTAAGTCTCACAATTGACTGTAAGCTCCATTAATGTCTGACTCCATTAGTTTCTTCAGCCCTTTGGAGTTTTCTTTGGATCAGGGCTGTCCACTGCTATGGGAGCAAGGTCAAAAGGTTCACCAATCTGTGGACAGACTAAAATGATGAGTCTGAACTAAACAATATCTATCAGAGCCAATAGACAGTCCATGCCTCTTCAGTCAGGGCAATGAGACATGCCTGGAAGCCCTGGCATAAACCCCAGTCTACCTTCAGTAATACGCTTGTGGCCAGCTCCCTGACTGGCCAGTCAGAGCAGATGCTTCCTTTTCTCCTGACAAGGAACTCTGCCAAAAAGGTGTAAATGAGCCTCACTCAGCTCTACCCACAAACAGGAAAGCTCCACTGTTCTCTGCCCTCCCCATGGCCAGCAAGCTTCCTCAACAGATCAAAGAGAAACCATCTGTGCCAGAGTCTCAGACATTTTCCTGGGTACTTTTCTCAGGCTCTGCACAAATATTCTCAAAACAAAAGCACAGACCATGTTCCACCTGTGAAGCCATAAAAAGTGGACTTGGCTTTGCTTGCTGACTGCTCCTGTCCTTGACTCCTTGGGTTTGTCAGAAGTCACCTAGCAGGACCAACAAACACTACATGTGCCCAGCATAGCAGTCAGGACATAAATACAAAACCCCCACTCCTAAGGATCTCAGAACTGAATCCCTGGAGTGGCCACTGCTCAGCACAAAGGACTGAGACTGATGCTGAGCAGGGTGTGCTAACTGCACGGGCAGCACAGACATGACAGAGACAAGCGGGCAGAAAGACGAGCATGGAGACTTCTGGAAGCAGATAGGAGGAGGCTGTGTAGGAAGGAATGCAGGCTGCAATAGGTGCTGAGCTACAGTAAGGAGCATAAGACGCCATAAGGGATTCGACATCAGAAAGCACCTCAAATCCTGATGGCGACTTAGGAAACCTCCCAATAGCCAGGAAGCCCTAGAGCTGAGCCACTCAGCCTCAAGCTCAGCCCAAGGTTCTTCCTACACTCCTTCAGAAGCACAAAAGGGGCAGGGATGCAGTGAAAGGGCTGAGTGCATGGCAATCACATGTGGGCTTAACTAGCGGGTGGTGGACTGGGGGTCAGCTCAGTGCTGAGTGTGAGACTCAGAGTGCCATGCCAAGCACTACAAGAGAAAAGCAAGAGCAAGCAAGTGGTGTACCTCTGAGTCCTCGCTGAAGTCCTCGGTGACGGTAGAGGAGGAGGCCTGCCGAGGCAGCTTGGTCTCATATGCCATAACACTCCACCTGCACAGGTCCAAAGTCAGCTGCAGACTGCCTACTGATACTCAGGGATCTGCAGAGCCCGGTCCCCCAACCAACTCCTCATTGCTCCATTGTTGTAGTCTGGTGCTGTGATCTTAGTTCTATTCTGACTTTTTGAGTTTTCTGGGGGTTTTGAGACTGGGGCTAGTCTTAGTCCTCACTGAGTAAGAAGCTTGGCCACAGCAACCAATGCTTCTTGCTCCAGCTGCCATTCACACATCCTGGCTGCCCCACTCACCTGTCCAACATCTTAGTGCTGGCCCTCTCCAGCTTTGCCAAGATCTGAGGGAGCTGAGTATCATCATCACAGGCAGAGCCCCAGCCGAGAACACGGGCCAGGTCATTCCCTGTCCCCAGGGGCAGCACACCTAGCTGACACTGGTAGAAAACAGTGAGGAAAACATTCCCTTAGACACCAGGTCCAAGAACCATTCCCATGCAATACCCACCCTGTTGGCACCATCAATAGCCACAAGAAGTGCAGGAAGTCTGATCTTAAGTATGTGGCCTGACTTTCTCAGCAGAGACTACCAGAGGGGACAGATGGGCTTTGGGATCAACAGCAGATACCAGATGCCCCAGCCCTTCCTCACTTATTCACATGTGTTGGCAATCAACCCTTCAAAACCCCTAGTTTCTACCACCCCTCCATTCCCAAAGACACGGAAATACTCAGACCTGAAGAATCAGTCTGTAACTCCTCAAATATCTCTCTACTGTACTATGCATCTCATTCACTGATGCCAGATTCAATTTCCAAAAGCTGTCACTAGTATCATTCCACACCACTAAAAGTCCCCTGACTGACTTCTAAGTCCTATCAAGGCTTTCTGAACATACAAGACCTATTCTGTACTCATTTACCTATAAGGTGGTGGTTCCCCAAATTGACCCCAGCCCTGATATCTCCTCCTAGACTTAACAAAGTGTAAAAATAAGGGAAGAAGGCAGAACAGAGAAGAAGGAAGGGGCAAATATGTGCTCTAGTAAAGTCTGTTGTCAGCAGGGAGGGACGAAGGGTTGTAACTGTCTTAGTGAGAGTCATTCTCACCAGCCTATGGCTGGTCCAGACTAGGGAAGATAAAACAGGGCTGAGTCTTTTGGGGAAGCCTGCAACTAGCTTGAAGAGGTGAAAGAGGAAGACCAAGGTATCAGGAATAGTTGTGGGGCTTCTCCTTAGGTCCTGGATGCATGAAGACAAAGTAGGAGCTGAGTGACAAGAAAGGTTGGAAACCTGCAACATTACAATACCTCAAAACCCCAGAGTGTCCCCTAAATTGACATGGCACCAAACTCCAGTGAGTCGTAAAGCTTTCCTCATAGGAAAAGTGTGAAAAATGAGGATGGGACCCATGAGGTTTAACCATATAACATGTACGAGAAGCCAGGAGAAGAAACATTTCCACATACAGGGCTAGGGAAGCTAGGGGTGCAGGAGAGAGTAGACAGAGCTCCAAGGAGCACAATGGAGCCATGGGAGACAAGTGTTCACAGAATTTGACTGAGTACAAGAACCACATTCATAGCCTTCCTAGCAAGCCAAACATTAAGCTCAAAAGCCAGTCAACAAAACTGTATACTGTAAGCCCACCACTGGGGGGTGCTGCTTCTTTTCCTAAAGTTATGGTGTGGCTATCAGTAAATGCTGGACCATCTCATCTCCAAACAATACATAAAATACAATTGGTGAGTGAGACTAGACAAAGAACACATACACACACATACACACAATCACTGAAAACTGAAGAACAATAAAAAATCATAAAGAAGATAAAAATAACAAGCCAGAAAACTAGGGAAATGTTTGTTTTGTTTTGTTGTGTTATAGTTGTCATTTCAAGACAGTGTTCCTCTGTGTAGCCCTGCCTATCCTGGAACTCTATCGACTAGGCTGGCTTCGAATTCACAGAGATCCATCTGCCTCTCTGTCTCCCAAGTGCTGGGCTTAAAAAAAAAGCACGTGCCACCATCTCCTGGCAGGAAAAAGCTGATCTTTACTGACAGACAAGTGAAGTGCTGGCTGAGCAGTGATGGTGAGACAGCCATCTGTATTCTGTCCATGTGATCACCTCAATAGAAAACAAGGCCAAAACCATGAACAGGGGATTCGTTTAAAACAGCTTTCCAATAAAGCTGTGTTTGATATTATTATTATTTTAAATTAACACTTTCTGTTTACATACTTGAGCAAAACAAAAAGGATGAGCCTCAAGGCAAGGGAAGGAAGGTTCGATGTCACCTGGAATGTAAACTGGAGCATCCTTGACAAGTGCAATTTGGCACTAAATATTTAAATAAGGGGCTTCTCAGAAGATTCTAGAACATGAACAGTATTTTGAGCAAGGTTGTCTCGGCCCTCCAGCTCCTGCACTAGGGGAGAAGTGCTAACTCAGGTCCTCCTACTACATCCCATGGAGAACTGCCACTCTGAGCTGTTCGTGGGGCAGAGTATGGAAATTCACACATACCGCTATTTCAACAGTTCAGTAACCAACTAGCAGGTGAGTTCCAGATGAACGGTGTGCATTTTGACACAATCTGAGTAATGGTTATAATAGTATGCACAATGGCTAACTGCCAAAAAGGGGACTAGGAGTAAAAATTCAATGAACACAGTAAGAAATCAGGATAATGTATTTTTATTTTAGTGTTAAAAACTAGGCAATTCTGCCTAGCGGTAGTGGCACATGCCTTTAATCCCAGCACTTGGGAGGCAGAGGTAGGGGGATTTCTGAGTTCAAGGTCAGCTTGGTCTACAAAGTGAGTTCCAGGACAGCCAGGGCTACATAGAGAAACCCTGTCTCAAAAAAAAAAAAAAACCTAGGCAATTAGGTTCAATGAACCACACTCAAACTTTAGAGGTTGAAGATTCTTTCTTCCTTTCCTCTCAAGACAAAGGCATCCAGCAATTAGGTACAGCACCTCCCAGGAAAGAGCTGGAGCTTAGGGGACTACAACCCCCATACTCATTCCCCACATAGAGCCTGATGCCATGTTGTTTTTACAACTCCCTTGACCTACATGACTTTTCCATTCATCCATTACAGTGGGGTGTCCCTCAACACCTGTTTGTAGTACCTGTTTGTGAAGGTTGAGGCTATCGATTTCAGAGAGGACCCAGCCAACGCTGCCATCCCCGCCACAAACCAGAATCCGGAAGGTGTCAAACTTCTGAAATAACCGTAAGCTGTAGAAAAATGAGAAGCCAGGGAAATGAGTGTACTTTATAAGACAAATGATGAGTTTGTCTGTCCTAAGCTAAGGGGAACATCCTGTTCCATGTGGCTGAACCTGGACTAAGGCTATGCCCAGGTATGTATAGACAGGGTCTACAAGGTTGACTCGATGTCTGTCTGCCAAGCCCCTCCGCTCAGGGCTCATTTTTGTCTACATGAAGGAAGGCTGTGTCAGATTACAGCTCCTCCAACCAGAAACAGGGAGAAGATAATACACACATTTCAGAGTACCACAACAGTCTCACTTGATGTCAGCTCCTAGGAGGACTTGTGGCACAGTCTTCCATATCCCAGCCAAATACCAGGCCCTAGAATCCCCACTCTTGCCTTTCCACATTTATGTGCTAGCCCAGCCCTCCCCTGCCCGATGAAGGGCTGCTAGGCTCTGCCTCTATTGCTGCTCTGAGTCCTTAAGGAGCCTCTGATAAAATCTTCTCAAACAAGAATTCTGTTTTGTCTAATGGCTTGCTAATTAAGAGGAAAGAGTCAAATATCTCAGCAAATAATTGGAGCCCTCTCTGATAAATATCTGATGCCCTCAGCTCCCCCAAGGTCTGGCCGGGTCCCTAGCATGCATACAGAAGAAGGTGAAGGCAAGAGTATAGAGTGGGTACACTGGACCTCCTCAGAAGCTAGCACACTGGAGACACTAAAACACTAGCTTAGCATAGTCTCCCTTACTGCAGATCCCAAAGAAGCCAGTGCCTCCCTCCATTCAAGTAACTATTCACATATGCTGCCTTCTCACCAGGGATCTTGCAGACTCTGTCTCTAATGGAGCTGGCAGCACAAGGAGTCCTCAGAATACAAGCTAGGATGAGCAACAAGACATTGCCTCAGATTTGAACCTAAGTTCTGGGTATCAAGCCTGCATTTGACTTGCAAGGGGTGAGAAAAACATTTACATGTATCCTTTAAATGTTCACCAATGAGGATCCTTGCTCTCTGGAGAAGCAGTGGTCAACCAAGGCCAGAACTCAGTTAGGTAACAAACTATATGATGTTAGGTGCTTCCCAGAAACAGGAAATGAGTAAACCAACTGTCATGCCATCTCTACTAGACCTCTGTGTCACATCACCCTCTACTCAGCTCCAGCTCTATATGAGGGAGCTCTTACACATCAAAGTCCAGCTTGCCTGCCACAGCACAGTGGAGGTTTCAAGCACTATCTCTACCTGAGCCTGTTTTGCTTACATGTATGTTCATGCACCACATGTACAGTGTCTACAGAGGCAAGAAGAAGGTGTTGGATTATACCCTGCAACTGGAGTTATAAACAGTTGATATGATATGTTTATAAAGAGTTAGAGAGAGGAGGAATAGTTCTATGGAGGTGTGGTGAGGTATGGGGGGAGGGGGCCCATTCTGAGGCATCCCTTCCCCCTGAGGGACCAGCCACACAATGGTATAGTATAGAATAGAGGTTATTCAGGACATGGGGAGGAGAGTCAAGAGGGTAGTAGAGGCAGAGAAAGGCAAAGGGTAGGAGGTGTGGGGTAGAGGAATAGAGAGGCCAGCCATGAGCACATGGAAAGAGAGGGGAGAAGAGAATGGAGAGAGAGGAAGGGAGGGAAGCAAAGAAAGAGCAGGAGAGCAAGGAGGGGGCAAGCAGCCCCTTTTACAGTGAGTCAGGCACACCTGGCTGTTGCCAGGTAACTGTGGAGCAGAGCTTAGACAGATGCTAACAGTTGTGAGCTGCCATGTAGGTATTGGGAATCAAACTTGGGTCCTCTCAAGAATAGACAATGCTCATATACACTAAGCCATCTCTCCAGAACTGAAAAAAAAATTCTTATTTTTGATCCTTTTAAAACAAGTATGTCTTTATCTACAAACACTGTAAATTCCTAGAATGGAATGTCTCACACAATCAATCCCTACCCAAGGTGTGGTCCTCCATTCATGAGGTCAAAAACCTGGGCAGGGTTCAACAGCTGCTTGAATCTTCTGAGAAACTTCACACCTTGATTGTCTCCACTTTTTGAATTGACAAAGACCAGCAGGGGGCTTGTACAAGATGGGGGACAGGTAGCCTTCCAGAACCCTAGAAGTGAGGGTGGAACAGGAAAGAACCCTTACAAGTTGCTGAGGTGTTGTGGACCGAATAAGCATCAACCAAGGGGTACAGAATTCACAACACGAGCCAGGGAGTCAGTGAGGGACAGCCCAGGTGAGAGGAGGGGAGCTCACCTCACCCCTCACTTCACATCTTCAAGGATTCCAGATTTTCCCTCACTGTATTATCCCCTCTTCTTGCTGTTAGCCTGGCAGAGCTCTTTCCTCTGAATCATGTACCCTGGAGATCCCCTTCATCAATCTTTTGCAGCATGTTTCTTCATAGTCCAAACAGACATGCTAGGCTCTGCCACAGACCGTGACAGGTACAGCCCTTCAGCTCATGGCAGACCAGGACATTTTACACTTGGTCTCTACTCAACAGCCAAGTACATCTATCAATCCTTCCAGTAAAGTGCTGGTTCAAGCTGCCAGATCTATGGCAATTCCCTATGATCTCTCTGCCCATGCCACATCTGAGCTTAGCCTCTTGCTGATCATGTCTCAAAACTATCAAGACACCCATCTCCAGGGCTGGTGAGGAAGGCAGCATAGAGAAATGGCATGTGAGCACCCACCATCAGAGTCAATACTGTTGAGTGCCGTGGGAGGGATGACAGACACCTTGCACAGGCCAAGTGGACACTTCATCACCAAGGACTCTTTGCAAGATGTGTGAACCTGAAATAAAAATCCACATGTCACCAGGAGTCACAGTCTCCTCATACAAACCAGAAACTCCCTGGCACAGCATCTGGAAATTCCTCCCAAGAGGCAGACACTATCAGAGCAGGTGAACCTGTGTCCCCAAGCACCCTGTTCCCTGACCTTGCAAATAGGAAGCAAAAAAAAATCAGATGGTATTCTACCCAGTAGAAGCCACACATGAAACTGAACCACAGCCCTCCGCTTCCATCTTAGCTACCCTTAACTTTCAGGGCTCCTGGACAACCTGCCTTCATGTGACTAGGTTCCTTGCTAGTCACTGACAGAGTCAAAACAAGGTGCCAACCACAAGAACCACAGCCGACTAATCACTGACCCTCACAGGCAGGTTTCCTTCCAACCACTGGTGGGGCATAGCAATCTATAGACCAAGCAGGGACATGCTAGAGACATCCGAGTTCCAACCCATGGTCAGCTGAGTACCCTAGGGCAGAAGTTCTCTTTTCAAGACTCTCCTGCCCACACAAGCTTTTCCCTGATGGCCAGTGTGGGCAGGGACAAGCAGGGCCTATGAGATGTTGACACTGTGTTCAAGAGGCTATAGTCATGCTATGGCTCATCCTCTTTGCTTGAGGGTGTTGATCTCTATGATCACTGTCCCAGAACAAACTTCTCTCAGTGTTCCTCGTAAGTGTTCCTACTCTCACTCACAGAAAAGTCCATGAACCTGTCCCAAAAGACCCCTTCACAACCTGCTGAGATGCTGCAAGGAGCAGATATGGTACTTTTTGTGTAAAAGATAGGATCAAAGTCAAAGGAAAAGAATTAACAAAACTGTCAAAAATGAGGATGGCCAGGCCATCCAAGTCAAGGCTTGGAGCTTTTAGAAAACCTCTAGAGTAAACTCAGGAAGGAGAGGAACAAAGCCCCAGCCCAGAGTGTATCCACACACCCACAGGAAGGACAGACAGTATCTACTCACCATGGCCTTGCACCAGAGGCAGCGCCAGTCCTGCAGGCGCAACACGCTGCCACAAGTCTTGTCACATACAATACACTTGGCACTCACAGGCAGGTTTCCTTCCAACCACTGGTGAGGCATGGCAATCTACAGACCAAGCAGGGACATGCTAGAGACATCCAAGTTCCAATACAGGGTTCAGCTGAGCACCCTGGGATAGAAGTGCTCTTTTCAAGACACTCCTCCCCAGACAAGCTTGTCCCTGATGGCCAGTGTGGGCAGGGACAACCAGGGCCTATGAGGTACCTCCCACACCACAGCACCTACTAGGAAGGAAGATGCCTAGACCTAAGGGGATTAGGGCAGAGTTGGGAGTATGATGACCACAAAGGTCCAGATCCTAGAATGATATCTTAAATGAGAAGTGTAGGGGAGGGCAGAAAATAGGGGGTGCTCTGCAGGTCACAAGCAGAATCCCCTGGACATACCCCATCCTCGTCCTCAATGATATCCTTCCCGATTGAGGCCAATGTGGTCCACTTGCAGTTACTGGTTGCACGTACAGCACATCGTTTGTGAGCCTTAAACTTACACACTGTGGGAAAAGGAATACACAATCCTTCAAGCTTCATCATCAACAGGAGCCTACATTTCCTTGTAGGGCAAATGGCTGCTTAGTGAGGTTAAGGCCAGTCACTTGGTGCTGCCACCTGTAACCATAGAGCACAGGGAAAGCTGGTAGAGGAGAATGGAGTGAGCAACTGAGGCTCGGCAGACTATGCTGGCCACTGTCACTGCATCTCACCTCTATCCAGCAGACAAGAAGACTCAGAAAACTATGGAACTAAAATCTGAAATTCATCTAACTACATATTACAAAATACTCTTCTTTTAGATTTTTTTTATCCATTTAAAATAAATGTAAAATAAGCGTACAAAATAAGCAGCAGATAGGCCTGGTCATGAGTCAGAGCTTGTAGTCCCTGTGTAACCCCTGCTCTGTCACCAGAATCCTCCCCTGACCCTGTGTTTTGGGAGACATGTTCTCTACTGTATCCATGGCACACAACCCAGAAAGGGCCAACACCTTCTGTCTCTTCACTCCTACTTTCTTTTTTTTTTAATGTGTAGCTCAGGCTGGCTTCAAACTCGTGATCCTCCTGCCTCTGCCTCTTTCAGCAAATCCTACCAGGGTGCACCACCATAACTGGCTCACTCCTACTTTCTTTCTGCTCATACTGCAGAAGCCTGCTGAGTAAAGGGCACCCAAGGTCTGAGTCCTCTGTGGGAAGATCAAGAATGGAGTGGTGGAGACCACTCCCCCTTGACTACCCTCACCAGCTATACTTTTATTAAGACTATATTTGAATTTTCAAACAGTTTATCAAGTAAAACCTTCGGTCACCTTTCACTAGAGTAACAAATGCAGCTTTCTTACCTTCACAGGACAGCCCATGAGACGTGACCCCAGACAAAACTTCACGACACACGTTGCAATAGGTTGGTCGTGCATGGGAACAAGCATACCAGTTGTGCATCCCTGAGAAATGGTCCATGCTATATTGGGTAGGCTGAAAGAATCACACAAACAGGGAAAAGATAATATTTCTCATTGGAATTCTTTAATGCAGCAACTTAGAATTATATAAAGTACCCCAGAAAGAGAGAGGTTCATGAAGAACAGGACCAGAGCTTTGACAGGTCCATCAAAAGAAAGAGCCATGGCCTTAATTTTACAAGACAAATGCTAGGGTCTACTGGGAAGATACTCTAGGGTGGGGGTGGGGGTGGATCAGACAAAGGCAAGAGAGGCAACAGCAGGTACTCATAGACAATATGTTTCTCTTTTAACCTCAAAATGCTCTTTGTTCTGGACAGTCTTGAGTGCTGCAATCCAATCTTCCATCTCCTTCCTGTTGTCGGCACACAAGATGAGCTTCCTACAAGGAGTGATGACCTAGAAGAAGAACATCATGGTCCATGTACTCATGAACAGGGCAACGCTGGCAGCTACAACAACTCTACATATGCTGTGGTGGTTTGAATATACTTGGCTGTGGAAGTGGCACTATTAGGAAGTGTGGCCTTGTTGGAGGAAGCATGTTACTGTGAAAGTGGGCTTTGAAACCCTCCTCCTAGCTGCCTTGAGACAATCTTCTCCTGTTTGCCTTTGGAACTCTCGGCTCCTCCAGCGCCATACCTGCTTGGATCCTGCCATGCTTCATACCATGATAATAGACTGAATCTCAGAACCTATAAGCTAGTCCCAATTAAATGTTCTTTATAAGAGTTACCTTGGTCATGGTGTCTGTTCACAACAGTCAAACTCTAAGACAGAAGTGTATATTCACAGGGAAAATTATTTCACTCAGGTATTCACATTGAACAGATCATAAAAGCAATGTATCACTGCATCATTGTATCACTGCAAACCAAGAAGCAATTTCAAGCCAAAAAGTCAATGGCATTTCATTAGCTATCCACCAGCCACCAACCTGAGTGAACATTTAGAACTCTGTACTCACACATAAGAAACAAGCTCTGGAAAACTGAGAAAGAGAAGCAAGCAAAGATATGCAGAGCTAATGGCCAGCACTAAATGACATAGAAAGTCTGATCCAATTACTCTAAACTAACATGAGCATGTACTCACCTAAGACAACAGAGTAACAACCAGCTTCTACAGTTAGAACTAAGCAACCTAGCTGGAATGATACACAGCCAGCTTCTACAGTTAGAACTAAGCAACCTAGCTGGAATGACACA
>JADRCC010162407.1:0-13843 GCA_019843855.1 Hylomyscus alleni
CCCCCCCCATCCGTAAAATTATTTCATTACTACTTTATAAGTGTATTTTTCTACTGTTACGATTCATATGGTAATTAACTGATATATAGGGTATCTAACATTCAAACCCCAAGGGGGTTGCGACCCACAGGTTGAGAACCACTGCGCTCAAACAACCCTGCATTTAAGGGAGATTTGCAGCATAGATTTGGAGTCAATGAGAACTGATTCAGCACCCCCACCTGTCACCTACTTGCCGCATCACTCTAGCAAACCTCGTTGAACCTCTCAAGCTCCAGCTTGCCTTCAGCATGACTGTGACCCCCTGTTCTTCAGTTCTGTGAAGACTGTAATGGAAGTATGCCATAATGAATGTTCAGACCTGATCACCCCTTCCTTTCATCGTCTTTTTATTTTTATTTTTCGCACAGAGACATAGCCTGAAGTAAATCCTGGAAGAAGAGATGAATTAGCTAGATGACGAGGGAGAAGGTTAACCTTGTGGGGAAATGAGCTCACTCAAAGGAGCAGGGTTGGAAGATAAAATGTCATGGTGGATAGTCACGATTGGCTCAGGTTCTGGGATGGTAAAGCAAGGGTGTGACAGACTCTGGTAGGCATGTCCCTAGCAGATGAGAACAGGGAAGGTATGGGAAGCAGGAGTGACTGTCAAGAGCTCTAGGCTCAGACTGGAAATTCACAGATGGCCTAAGTCATGCAAGCTTCATTTTAAATGAATTTGGACTTTGGACTTTAGACGTGTATGATCTGACAGTGGTCTTTTAGAGAGCACCATTTCAAACAGAATTCCCAGAAACACCATTTTCTTAGGTTTCCTCTAAAATACTTTTTCATGAAAATAACCTGGAACATTTGCTATAAGGGCCAAGATCTGAGTTCTGCCTCAGGTGCTGGGGTGCCTGAGGGTGAACTGACTTGGCGGGTCAAGAGAATCCACGAAACCTCTCTGCTAAAAAGGAGGGATAATTTCCTGTTTTAAACAAAAGACTGCACCTTTTCGTTTTGGACAGGCCTTTTAATTTGTATCATCTGTTCTGCCCCTGGATTATTTTTTGGTGTTTTGTTGCTACTTTGGTTTTCACTTGTAAAGAAATTATAGTACTGCAGTTTGAGAACCTCTATACTAACACACACCTTAAATGTCAGGTAGAAACATTGAGAGTAACTACACAATGATCAAATGAGACAAAACGCCTTCTGTATCTTTTAAAAAGTAATTACACATGTCCTGCCTAGCCACTAGGTGAATATTCATCTATAGGTAAAAGTCTTTCTGTGATCAAGGGTGGTTTTTCAAGAGGGGAGAAGTTGATAAATGCTCATATAAGGACAGTTTGGCCCATGTCTGAAGTGATAATTGCAGTTCTATGTAATTCGTGGCTTCAATTTTCACATGTACACTGGCGTTGATGAATCTCCTTTGTTTACATTGTGTGGAAATGAAGCAAGATTAAGAATAGCCACAAGAATAGTCTGATCCCAAGTTCCCAGCTAAAATGTCTTTCTGGGAGATCATAAGTGAAAATATAGTAAGTGCCACTTACTTCAGAACTAATATGTTGCTCATCCAGGGAAATGAATAAACAACTCTCTGTTTTTATGTAAATTCACAATTATAATCCAATCAGGTATGCAAATTATAAATCAATCAGGCATGCAAACTAAAAATCTTCTATAAATTCACCTAAGCTGTCCTCTGAAATGTTTTAATTATCTCCATTTCTGACTTAGTCTTCATGCCACATTTAGTTTTGTTTGAAGTGCTGTCCGTCTAAAGCACAGGTTTTTATTTCTGATGATTCATTCTAGACTCTTTTAAAGAGAAGTGTTAGCTGATAACTTGGAAAGTAAGGAGTGCAGTCACTTTTCTTGCTTAGGAAGGACATTCTTGTCACAAACTGCCTTACCTAATAAAAGAAGCATTTTGTATCTAATGGCAAATAGAGGTGTGCTTTTGATTAGGAACAACTGATTTAAAACCAGGCTGCTGGGATGGGAAGAAATGATATAGACAAGCCAGGAAACAAACAAACAAACAAACAAAACACAACAAAACAAAACACCTAAAAAGCTGGAAAGTAAAATGAAGATAAAAGTTGGTGTCATGACATGGTTATTTAGGGACTTATCAGGCTATACAACAACAAATGAAAATATAGGATCCTTGGAAGGCGGGGAATCCATTTTCCCTCTTGGTTTCTTTTTAATATTTATTTGTTTATTTTATGTATATTACACCAGAAGAGAGCGTTGGATCCTATTACAGATACTACATTGGGTTGTTGGGAATTGAACTCAGGACCTCTGGAAGAACAGCCAATGCTCTTAACCACTGAGCCATTTCTCCAGTCCCCTCTTGGTTTCTTTTATTATGATGTTTTTCTGTCCATTTGATATGTGCTTTATTGGACACACATCCCTTCATTTTGAGTGCAGAACTTCCTAGTGTGGACAGTCAAATCTTGTTAGTCTTCCTTCTTGGTTCCCATGCTCAACCTAACCTTGTCCTGGCTCTGTGCTGTGGATTCAGTATTGCAGTGGTCCCCAAGCAGAGGCTGTGAAGTAAGAAGCTGAAAACCAGTGATGAGAAGTGGGAGATGCAAGATGAAGAATGCGCAGGTGTCTGGGCACCATGGCATGGGTGCATTGTCTTTAGTCCATTGGATTTGGCTCACAACTCAGAGATACAAAAGTAAACTTGATTTCAAGATGGAAATTGCAGAGCATTAAAACTCAAAGTATGAACCCAATAAATCAGTATATTTGGGGCTTAGAGATCTTGTGTGGCCTTGTGATGGAGGAAGCATTTGAGTCAAAATGGGAATAAGGCAATTATTTCACACTCTGGGACTACAAGCATCTAGCAGGAGGAATACCAAGTGCATAGATATGAGTGGTTCAGCTCATAATGAGACTATTTTAGCTAGTGAGAATAGAAGATTGGGCACTAGAAGAATTTGAGGTTAGGTAAAGTCAGTTAACAATATGAATAGTTATATCTGCTGTGTATAGTATAGTTATGAGTATATTATTAGTATAGGAGGTGGAAAACATCATATATATATATATATATATATATATATATATGATGAAGTTTATTTCACTTGTCCTTTGAAATGTTCACTTAAATGCCATTCTCTTACGGCATTCTCCCACTATATTATATTTAGAGAAAAAAATGGATGAAGGATTTTATATGTTTCTATTTTTTTGTTTTGGCTGGGAATAAATCAGTTTTCTTCTCATTAATACAACTATGTATTTTCAACATCATCATATGAGCTCAATTCAAAGCCATAGTCATGGTTGCAGGTACTCTGGCTTCCCAATGTATTCACTGCCTAATCCCTCTTACCCTTTCTAGCTTTTAAATAATTTCCTTTGAGCTCCCAAACCCTAGGCTATAACTTCCCTGTTCAAACCTTTACTGATTATATTTTGAATTGTTGTGTAATCTGTGCTTCTGCCCTTTATTGCTTTTTTATTTACATCTGACCATATCTTGGGTGTGTCTGTCATCAAGCCTTTGTTTCTTTCTTTAACCCATCCCTTTTGTTTCTATGTCACCTTTTCTTCCCCACTCTCATCACAGTTTTCTGGTCTCATATGCAAAAGAAAGTGTTTTTCCTTTATAATGTTATTGTAACCTGTGGGGTGGGTGTACCACTATTTTATATATACATATTCAGTTATCAAACCATTTCATTTAGAAATTCTCACTGGACTATTAAAGCATTGTATCTTGCCAAATGTAAATAGTTCTGTTATTAAAACTCATTAAAAAGTATAATAACATTAGAAGGCTGCTTTTGTGCTGTAGTTAAGTATTGAGATTTATAGCAAAGATAAGTTTTTTTTCTTTTGAAGGGAAGATCATGCATTTTTTCATCCTCAACCTTTCACATCCATTGTTTCTTCATATTCTCCACGTCCATTCTCTCCTTTTCTTCTCTTCCTTGTCCCTGGATTACCTTTTATTTTCCCCATGGTCCCTTGCCGAGCCCAGCTTCAACTTTTTATACAAATACCAATATTATGTATTTCCTATTTAAAAACTTGGGTTTGTATTAGAGAATTTTAAAAAGCCACAGCAAGCAATTCTGTTAGATATATACTTACTGGAAAGCATTAATGTATTCCCTCCTTTGGTTAGACACTATGATACTTACTCTGAGACATTTTATTCTTTTGGAAGAAGCGATCGGGTTTTTTCCTGGAGAGTGAACCTGAGTATCAGCTGTGGAAGGCTGGGTTCTACATAGTCATATACTTCCCGGAGGAAGATATCACCATTCTGTGGGATGAGAAGACAACCATCCACATCAAAGTTGGGCCGCAGTGGAAGGTAGGTCAACCTGTTCTCTAAGTGGGATGCCATGAATGAAATTGTGTTTGAAGGAAAGAAAGGCTAAACAAATTGTTAGGTAAATGTGGTTTGAAAGGATTTCTTTGATTCTTTTTGAAAACTATAGAGAGCTATGTTTGAACTAAGGTATGTTTTCAAAATTACTGACAATACCCTATGTGAAGGACTTCAGAGATTGGAGTATACTCATACAACTGGTATAACACACAAGTGGGGTAACAGAATACTACTTAGCAATGTACTGGAATACAGTATTGGTTTGTATAACATAAATCAACCTGACTTATTACTTTTTTATTTTAACATCATAGTATTTTTGGTTGTTTTGTTCATCTCCTTTTTTTTTCTCCTTCTTAGAGTTTGGTTATATGATTTATTTTAACAGAGATTCACTTATAATAATAATCTGTTTTCTCTATGCTTCACATTGTAGATTTTAAAAATAAGTTAACATATAGTAAAATTGTAGAAGTGAGTACTAGTAAGTAGCTAGTAGTGAGGTAATTTAAAATTACCTTATGGCTCTGTAGGTTTGGAGAAATGTATAGAGTCTTGATCAATACTGTAGTTTGTTACAAAACAAGTCTATCAAGACCACCTTTTTGTTCAGCTGCTTCCTTCTTGCTAAACCTTCCTCTGTCCCCACAGTCAGGAAAAATACCACTATATTTCCATTGCTATTATCCACTGTTTTCCTTCCCCCAAGACTGTTTAGTAATATTTGAGATCTTCCATCTTTGATCTGGCAAAATAAATATAAAATTCATCCATATTTTATAAATTAGTGTTCTTTCTTTATGATATTTTAAACTGTGGTATGGGTGTGCCACAGTTGATTTGCTTGAAGTAGTAATTGCCTTGAATATATACAGTTTCTAAGGTACGGGTCCCATGCCTTAGTTTTGGAAAACATGGTAGTTTAAAGAGCTAATTGTATTGAAGAGGGATTTCAAGGAGCACCAATTCAAGGTTTTCCAAATGATTTCCATCATTATTGGAATGCCATCCATTTTTAAAGTCTTAGAAGATCCTTCCTCTAAAAGTAAAAGAGAATTTTTTTTTTTACAGTATTATGAGAAAATCCACTGGTCAGCGCTGATAGGAGTGGTGCCTATGGCCACCGCTTTCCTCCTTTCATAACCTGTAGTGGCCTAAGTTAGCTTTATTGTTTCAACATTTGTAGTTACCGAACCTTAAATATGTAATCTGGTAGGGTTTTCTTTATAGAATTATTTATACTTATATGATATATATATATATACACACACACACGTCTAAATGTACTTCGGTATATACTTTCTACTTACGTCGTTAGAGATATCAATGCTAAGATGCTACAGTAAGTATGGATAGCTAATACTTGGAGGTTGGTAAAATATTGAGGCAATTAAATACCACAGACATACTTGAATTGGTATGAACTCATTTTCCTAAAACATTTCTTTTAAATTATTTCTATGAAAGTTCTTTATATGTCTTAGATCTTTCAAGGTTTAATATATTTTAAGTCTGTGAATAAATATAAAGTATTTCATCATAATTTTATTACTTTAGAACAAGCTGGCAGGATTGTGTGGTAACTTTGACAAATGTACTTCCAATGACATGACAACATCTAATAACATAGAAGTGCGGAATGCTCAGGTGTTTGGAGACAGCTGGGCCTTAGGACAGGTAAGTTACACGTATAGAATCTAGTACACATTTATCAAAAGAATATTCTGAGGAGTAAAATTACTTAGGTTATTTTTTAAACTGTTTATTGATTCTTTGTGCATTTCACATCATGCACTCCAATCCCACTCATCTCCCTGTCACCTCATATCTGCCCTTCCACCTTGCAAGCTCCTATACCCCAGAAAAGAAACACAGCCCCCAAACAAACAAAAAACCAAACCAACCAAAGAAACATCTCTCTGTGGGAGCTATTATGTGCTACAGTGTGTCCCACAGTATATCCTTTTGTCCACACGTTTTTTACTTGCAATAAGTCACTGGTCTGATTCAGTGCCTCTGGCTTCTGCTACACTATCAATACTGGGCCCTCTGGATCCTCACAGGAATTCCTCTTGGATATTCTGTTGTTGCCCTGTGTCATGGAGGTCCTGCAGTTTTGATTCTGCAGGACCAGCCCCTTCACGTGCTCCAGGAGTTCATAGATGCAGTCGATGATGGGGTAGGACAACTCAAAGCCCTGGATCTAGGCCTGGGTGGTAGCTGAGGTGTCTAGCAGCCAGATCTGTGTCTACTGCCACCAAGGCCAGGTCACCTGCTTTACCAAGGTAAGGGGTGGGACCAGCTCTTCCACAAACCAGCCCACGAAAGATGCTGGTTTACGTTACTTTTTTATATGATATTTTTATAATAATTTATAGGTGATTGAGTTTCATATTTACTTTTTATGTAATTGTTGCAACCACTTTATTTTTGCAAAAGTTGTTTCCACATTACAGATGAAAAGATGATGTTTCGAGGAGGTTCAGTGATTTGTCTAGTACAAAATTATGTGTCCAGAGAATTAACAAAGGTGACCTTTAGACTTATACCTTCTCTCATATTTTTCAAGCATAGGAAAATGCATTCTGCCCTAAATTCATTCAGTAGATTTTGTTTAATATACTGTTTTTTCATTATAATATAGGCACAGAATATGAGTATTCCATTCTCTTACACTGAGGAATTTTAATGTTTTAGTTACTAGGCGATGTAGAAAATTACCAAAAAAAAAATAAGGAAATAGATGGGTATTTAAGTAGATATGCACACCAAGTAGTGGTTTTAAGAATTTAAAGAAGATTTCTTGAACAAATACTCTGGAGATAAAGTCTTTAACATCTACAAGACCTGAGAAGATAAAGTTTACAGCAGTGGTTCTTGACTTTCCTAACGTTTCCTGCCTTTAATTCAGTTCCTCATGTTGTGATGACTCTCAACCATATAATTTTTTTGTTGCTACTTTATAACTGTAATTTTACTACTGTTACACATTGGTAATATAAATATCTGATATGCAGGATATCTGATATGTGACCCGTGTGTGGGTTGTGACCCCACATGTTAAGAACCACTGTTTATAGGAAAGAGAACAGAGGAAAAGAAACTTACCTAGTAGATGTGAACAGGGGTGGAGCGAATACAGAATAGAATACACCTCATAGGGCTCATATGGTTAGAAATAGAGAATGACTGAATGACTAAGGATAGGTCTTGGAAAGTGCAGGTGCAGGAGGCTCTTATGGTATAGCCAGGGAAGTTGGTAGGGGAGATTAGAAATATAACAAAACACTAAAAATGGAAATGGATTTATTGAAGATCTTTATTGAGAAGGATGCATTTGAAAGGCTCAAACAAAAGCCTTATACCTTCTGGCATCAGAAATATCAGTTGGAGTTCTTCCCAAGCAAGGTGAAGAGGAGATATAGGTATGCAGGGGTGGGACTCAGGATATAGTAGAAGTAAGTGTAGTCCACATTAGAGACTGCTATCTTATTTGAGAAAGTCACTTTTCCAAAAATTTATTCTTTAATCATTTTTTACAGTCCAGACTTTATCTCCCTCCTGGTCTACCCTCTGACTGTTCCTCATCCCACAACTCCTCTTCCCCTACTCCCAACAACCATCTCCGAGAAGAAGCCCTCAACCCACTCCCTCTGAAAGCCCCGGGACCCCAAGTCTCTTGAGGATTAGGTGTATCTTCTCTGACTGAGTCCAGACCCGGCAGTCCTCTGCTGTATATGTGTTGGGGACCTCATATCAGCTATGTTGCCTGGTTGGTGGACCAGTGTCTGAGATATCCTGGGGGTCCAGGTTAGTTGAGACTGCTGGTCTTCCTATAGGGTCACCATCCTCTTCAGTTTCCTCCAGCTTTTCCCTAATTCAACCACAGGAGTCAGCAGCTTCTGTCCATTGGTTGGGTATACATATCTGGATCTGATGCTTTCAGCTGCTTGTTGGTCCTTTTGGAGGGCAGTCATGACAGGACCCTGTTTGTAAGCACACGATAGCATCAGTAATAGTGTCAGGCCTTGGAGCTTCCCCATGAGGTGAGTCCCAGTTTGGGCCTATCAATGGTCCTCCTTTTCCTTAGGCTCTTCTCTGTTTTTGACCCTGCAATTCTTTCAGACAGGAACAATTCTGAGTCAGAGTTTTTGTCTATGGGATGGCAACCCCATCCCTTCACTCCATGCCCTGTATTTCTACTGGAGGTGGACTCTACAAGTTCCCACTCCCCACGGTAGGGCATTTCATCTAAGGTCTCTCCCTTTAAGTCCTGAGAGTCTCTCACCTCCCAGGTCTCTGGTACATTCTGGAGGGTTCCCCCACCTCCTACCTCCTGAGGTTGCCTGTTTCCATTCTTTCTGCTGGCCCTTAGTACTTCAGTCCTGTTCCTCCCAATACCTGATTATGTTCCCCTCTTCCCTTCCATGTACCCTTTACTACCCAAGTCCCTCCCCCCATGATTGCTTTCTTCTCCCTCCCAAAGTGGGGTTGAGGCATCCTTACTTGGGCCCTTCAGCTTGTTGGCTTTCTTGAGTTCTGTGGATTGTATCCTGTGAATTCTGTGCCTTTTTGGCTAATATCTACTTATTAGTGAGTGCATACCTTTGAGAAAGCTGTGAATAAAAGATACTTAGCAGAAAATGTCTAGGTTTGAAATACAGGAGATCAACCTGGTATATAAATAGACTTAGCATGTAGTAGCATACTCAGGCTGTTGAAATGAGGACACCTGTGTCAAGTGAGAGGACAAGGGTTTTTGAGGCAAGGTTTTCTAAAGAAAGGAAGGAGCAGGAGGTTGGAGAAGAAGAGCCAGTGTAGTACAGTGTAAGAAAACCAACAGAAAATCTTGGTGCTAAATCCACAGCAGAAGAGACACTTAAGACAGGTTGAAAGGTACAAAAGTGACTTCAGATTGAGAAGCTGCCTCTGTCTTTAGAATTGAGCAAATTGTTGGTGGGCATTCTCAGGGAAGTTTTGGAGAGGCATGTTATAGACAGCAGAGGTCAAATTTCAGAGTTTATAGAAATTGAGTCTCTGGAGATTATAGAAATCTATACATCTATCCAATACCTCTGAAGGTGGCCTATACAACTAAGTGGTCTGTACATCTAATATTCCAGAAGGTGGTCTGTACATCCAATACCTTTGAAGGTGGTCTATATAGACAAAAAATGAACAAAATGAAACATTAAACATTTAAACATTAAACATTAAAATTCATGCTCATAGAATTTTTTTGCGAAAATATTACAGTCAAGAAAAATTCAGAATGATTAATTTTCCTCTGTAATATAACTCTCCTTAATACTTAGTTGCTTCTCAGAAGAGATTTATGTTATTAATATATGACCTATATGGTTCAGAGCAGGCAATAGGTGAACATGTCTAAAAGGAAGAGACTGTGCTAGATGCTACTGCCATGGATAGAGTCAGGTCAGGTCTTTGGATTTCAGAGTTTAGCCCTTTCCAATCTTCCCTCCTCTCTTTGATTTTCAACAGTGTGAAGATCTTATTGAGGCACTGAAGCCCTGCGAGGCACACCAAAACAAATTTCCCTATGCCAAGAGAGAGTGTTCCATTTTGTACAGTGATGTTTTTGCTCCTTGTCGCAATGTGGTAAGTGAGTGCTTTCACTAAGATCTCAACTATTAAGACCTGCTGCTGTATATACTGGGATGAGTGGGATACATTCAGCAACTCATGGTTCTCAGGTGTCCTGCAGTCATCATTAGGAGACCTTTGTTGGTGTTTTTCTGTATAAGCAACATATTTAGTTGACTGCCTTTCCTCCTTATCCCATCTTGTCTGCAAATGATCATTGTAATTCATCCTAGTTGATGAAATACAATATGCTCACAGCATTTTGTAAATATTTGTAAATTATAAAGGGAATAGATGTTTATCTGTCATCAGAGAGCATTTCAAGTGGGCATTCTATGTAAGTATAATTTAACAGGCTCCCTGGAGGCATATTTAAAATAGTACTAGGAGCTATTCAAAGAATGTAACTTAAATATCTAACCTCCTTCCTCACATGATAATTTTGGGTCCTGGTAGAAGTTGTGAAAGTAACTTAATAAAGTAAGTTAATAAAGATTTTTTTCTTCTTTCATATAATACATCCTGACCACAGCCTCTTCTCCCTCCACTTCTCTCAGCTCTTCCCACAACTCCTCACTTCCAAATCCACTCCACCTGCTGTTTCTCTTCATAAAAGAGCAGCCTTCCCAATGATATTAATAGAATGTGGCATAACAAGATACAATAAGACTAGGTACAAACCCTCATATCCAGGCTGGACAAGGTAACCCAGTAGGGGAAGAGTCTGAAGAGCAGGAGGAAGAGCCAGAGACATCCGATTCCCACTGTTCGGAGTCTCACAAACACCCTAAGGCCAAGCAACACTCTATTTTCTCAAAGGAGGCACGTACACAGTTTTTGAGTTGTATGCCAGCTCTCCTGTTTATTTTTCTATAAACACTATTTTTACTTGAAGGAACAAATAATAGAAATATTATAGTCATTGAGACAAGACTATTTGGCAGATATTTTTTGGAGAAGAGGAGACTAACTCTGAGGCTTCATCCAATGGAAAATACCTAATGGCATTTGTTGTTCTTAAAATTATTTAAACTTTTTGAAGAGAAAAATAGAATTTTGCAGAACTTGGCTCATAACTGTAGACTTAAAAATTTTGTGATACTTTTCTGAAAATACAGGTAATAATATAAAATAAATGTGGTCTGTTGCTTTTGCATTAATTAAATGTATTAACATTTAGAAGATCTGTGTACACTATGCAGTTTTCAAATAAGCAAGAGTAATGCTATGGAATCACATAGGAGCCAAAGATTATTTCAAAGGCAAATTCAACTTAAAGGGTTTAGGCCAATGAAGAACAGGGTTCTTTGGTGTGGTTTCAGATATCAACTTAAACATTGTTTTTATGGGTATTAATGTGGTGGTTGTTAAAAATTAAAATGAGAAGTGCTATATAACCCAGCCATACCACATTTGGCTATTATGAAGAATCCATATCTCATTACAGAGATACATTCACATCCCAGCTTATTCACGTTGTCTTCACAACAGCAAGTATCTAGATGCACAATGAAAATGTGCTTCACATACACATGGAGTTTTATCCAGCTGTAAAGAAAGATGAAAGTAGATGGAGCTATACTGTATTAAACACAGACCCAGAAAGGAAAGCAAACAAACAAATAACAACAAGAGCACATGTATAGATCCTAGCCTATAATGTATACATATTTATATATAAACAGATGTAAAAGGATTAAGTCTAAAATATAGGAAAGAAACCAAGGAGGTAATTACTAGGTGGTGAGAAAGACTAGGGAGTGAGAAAAAGGACACCTGGGACATAAAAGAAACAAAGAGTCTGTGCCCTGGGGTTGTGGGGTGGGGGGTGGGGGTCAGAGAAAGTGGGGATGGGGCAGTGAAGAAAATGGCGAAAAGGAGAATACTAAGACAGTGTTCAAAACTCTTACAATGTTATTTAATGCATTATATCCTACTTTTAAAAATAATAAAAGAAGAAAGCCACAGTTTTTGGCTATAGCATAAAAGAATATTATCACTGTTATCCCGAAAGATATTAAGCACTATTGACTTTCTAATTACACGTACATGGAGACCTTTCTTCATCTTAACCAAAACCAAGCCACAGTGAAAATAATACAGTCGCGGATGGCAAAGCAGTTGTGTGCTTCAGAAAGATGTTATCAGACATTTTCAAAATGGCGAGACACTGCGCTCTCCTTGCTGACTCAATTTTGCTCAATCAATACATAATTTATGTTAACGTGGGACAGGTTTATAATTTTGACTTTAAACACCTTGGTTGTAAGCAGTGATGTGATAACTCTGTTATAACACCAAAATCTTTTAGGAATTTTAAGGGAGTCCAAGACTGCTTGCTACGTTAAGAGAACATGGATAGAGTAGAATCCAGTTTTTTGAGATTTTAATGCTTCTTAGGGAAGCAGTTCCTTGACACAGGATATGGTGTTCATTCTGGACCCACGCTACAGAGTTTTAAGGGTCCTCTCCCTGCTGCTGCTTGAAAAATTAACCCGTGCATTGGCACACAACCTAAAACACAAATTACTGACCCAAAACTTCTTTTGTGACACATTGTCAACACTCTATCTAATTTCACCAGTGATTTAACAAGGGCAATGCAAAGCAAGTAATTAAGTGGCTATCAGACATTTAAAGTACTCTGCCCATAGCCACTCATACAACACCAGCATATTGCCATTTAGGAGACTAAGAAAGCAGAAAAAAACCCGGAGCATTTAGAAACATAGGGAGCTCCTTTAACACATGGAGATTATGCAAACAAATGATTCAATGCAGCACTGCGCTTTTAAAATTCTGAAATCCGCTCTAGGGCAGATGCCAAAAGAGATCTGCTATTGTTGTTTTGCTAGTTCTTTGAGGCAGATTTTCTGAGTAACTCCATTTTCTTTGGCAACACAGAGGGTCAAGACAAGAAAGACTATAAAGATGGCGGCATTATGCCAATGACACCCGTTGTGAGAAATGTGTGCAGTTACTCTTCTCTCCGATATTTGAATTCAGTCACACTCGGTGCTTACTGAGATCATAATGTCCTTTTTACTTCCAGATTGACGTTACTTCTTTTGCCAAAAACTGTCATGAAGATACGTGCAACTGTAACCTGGGCGGGGACTGTGAATGCCTATGTACCAGTGTGGCCGCATATGCTTACAAATGCTGCCAGGAAGGGGTCCCTATTCACTGGAGGTCACCCACCGTCTGTGGTGGGTACCCTGCATAGGACATCGTTAAGTGGATAGCTTTTAAGAAGATCCAAATTAATTGCTGTTTTATTGGGGAGTAATGCCTTGAAACTCAGGGAACCGTAATTAGTTTTAGTTGTCTAAGTTTCAGTCTTTTGACAATCGCAAATTATCATGTGTCAAAGAGAAAAATGATTTAAGTTTTCTGTTGTGTTTGATTACCGTTCCTGCAACTTTTGAAATCTAAATTGCACACCCTCTTACAGGAATTGTTTATGATCCAATCCTCTTACACCTGTGTTTCATCTTTCTGATAATAAGGAGGTTCTTTTTGAAACTCATCTTGACTTTTCAGATTTGATCATTTTATTTACTTATGTGGGTGGTTAGTCATCTGAGGAATATATCACAATTTGGAAAGTTTCTGTGATTGGTTTCCAAAGTGCCAAGCATCTATCTACCTTTAAAATAATGTCATGAAACCTATTTCATTGAGACACTTTATCTCAAAAAATACCCTTTGAGCAAGACCTCGTTGGCTACAGTTGTATCTTGGCACCTGAGCAGCTGACAGAGGAAGATCACTCTGAGTTAAAGCTGACCCAGGTGTAAGTGAGACTCTTTTAAAAAGATCAGCTATACAAATACACACACACACACACACACACACACACACACACACACACAC
>JADRCC010162410.1:0-10717 GCA_019843855.1 Hylomyscus alleni
GAGAGGGAGAGGGAGAGAGGGAGAGGGAGAGGGAGAGAGGGAGAGGGAGAGGGAGAGAGAGAGAGATCTGGAGAGAGAGATCTGGAGAGAGAGATCTGGAGAGATCTGGATGGAGAGATCTGGAGAGAGAGATCTGGATGGAGACATCTGGATGGAGACATCTGGAGAGATCTGATTTTCCTGACCAGATTAAGTATGTTTTCAGTGATGGGTCAACCTTGGCTAATTAGTAAGATGGGTGCATATAAAATGAGTATTAGATATTTACAGTTAGTAAAGAGCTACTAGGAAGGAAAAACAAGGAGTGCTGTGAATATTATCATTCTCAAGCCCAACACCCAGACTGATCAATAATAAAGTCAATAACCTAATATGACCAGAGTTCAGTCATAGTGAAATTCTTAGTATGCCTATCCTTTAGGCAATAAATGCAAAATAATAACATGATAATGAAATCAATACATTGGCCTCAAATACCTTTACCCCAATTCCATATATTAAATAATTTTAGATAAAAAAAGAGTAGGAAAAACCATAGCATTCAATTCAAGACCAAGTCCTGGGGCATTAGCAAAACCCAATATTCGTTATCCCTCCTCGTGTCCCAGTTGTTCATACTAATAAGAGTTGAGCATCTCTCCTCGGTTGGTTCAGAGGAGACTGTTGCAGCCAGCCACTACTAGCTGGGTCTGCTGTGGCTTCCCGTGTGTGGACTACATTGTGCTTTTTACTTCTCTCTTTCAAGAATAAGTAGTTTGCAGACTTGTCAGAAAAACTTGAGTCCCCAGCCACAGATAAACTCGTTTCATATCCTCTAATCTCATTTATTTATTAATGCAGAAACCCAAATCCCTGAAAAGCCAACACATAATTGATTTTCTTTGCTCTCAAGTAATTAGAAAATAGTAAACTCCAAATTATTATTAAATCCCAAGTACATCAGAATGTAAGATATAAGCCACCCCCTAAGCTTGTACTGAAAAACAGAATTAGGGGGAGTGTTGATGCATAATTCAGATGTTAAGAGTAGAGACGAATCTATATAGAAAATTAAAGAAATCATGGTAATTAAAAAGTATAATTATTTTGGGGTACCATAGAGGGAAGCTAATCGACACATTTATTTATACAGAGGTAAGGAAGAAGATGTGCCTATGCTTTCAATACGAATGCTTCCTACACATGGGAGACAACTGCCACCAATGACATCTCTATGTAAGAGCTACTGAGGGCTCTCACTACCAGCACAGGGACTTTAACTTTCTGAGAACTTGTGTGGTCTGATGCAAAATGATATTATGTGTGAATAGTTTTTCACACATAACATGTTCTTGGTCATTATGTCAAAACGCAGTGAGCCCAAATTCCCAGATCCTTTGTGAATACATATTGCACTTAAAAACTGGATTGCACAGTTAGTCCTTTATAATCATTTAGTGATTAAGTAAGAAATCACAGGTCGCTCCATGGGAATCATCTAAGGGGACACAGGAAGTTGTGACGAACTTACATATCAGGTGAATTAATCGACACATTTATTCACCATTATATTGTGTCTGTGTCTGTGCCTGTGACCATAGAGCTAGGACCCGGTTTCTTCAAATTCAGTGCTCATGATGATGTTGTATATATATTGCCACATTTTACTGGAGTAGAACATGTACATTCTGAAAGTTAAGCAAATAATGTAATTAATATGTGAAAACCTGCACTGATTCACAGATACTTTGTTTAAGGGTAATCTAAATGAGAAGCTCTTATAGCTTTAATATTGTTGAGGGTTTTTTTATTATTATTAAATTTGCTCTTTCATGTACACTATGTATTTTGGGCTCTGTTCCTCCTACCTTCATTCATTTCCTCCCTGACTCTAGCTGACCCTCCCCTTCTCCCTAAATGTCTTTCCTTTATTTATAGTTTTGGTCTTATTTAGTGTTTCATAGAGTTTATGATCCTGAGTTTAGAACTAAGCATCAGAGTCTTGTGGGCTCCCCAGTTGGTATACAACTGAATAACCTGTTTCTGCCTCTACTGGAATCTTCCAGCAGATCAGCAATACTGTGATGGAGCTCTGTGAGTCTGTTCTAGCTCCTAAAGTGTAGCCATTAAAAAGATGCAATTTCTATGCCCAGCTGCTGTGAGTTTATGGTTGCCATGCCCTCTCCTGCTTAGAAGATGACATTCTGTGACTCTCCTCATTCTACATGTCATATACATATATGTTCATTTTCTCTTCCCCAGTATTCCCTGAGCCTTAAGGAAGAATGAAATGTTTTGTCTTGAGTCATCCCCTCATCTGTCCTTTATTCCTAACATCTTGTGTATCCATGTTTCTTTACATTATCTTCATTTTCTGCAAGAAGTTTTTCTGTGTTTATGGATGAGAGTAGCCTCTGTGTGGTCCAAGAAGTGTCCTGAATACTAAGTGTGTTTTTAAATAAATTGAAGGAGAATATAGTAGATTATAGAGCAGATTGTACAAAGGCTCTGGACAATTTATGAGGTTATTTTCAAGACTGAAACTAAAACAATGGCTATGATTTTTCCCTGTTTGATAATTCAGTGTGCTCTGGCTCAGTAACACAAATTATTGGAAACTAGGCAGCCTTAATGATGAGAGTATGCATCAGATTATATTCTCATTTCTGCTCCATGCCTGACAGTGAGTTTTCAGTAGAAAAGTACTGGATGGTGAATAATCCTATTTCCAATTCATCATGTGTGTTTCTGATTGTAAAATACAGTGTTCTGATTGTAAAATACAGTGTTATTCCAGTGATATTTAACAGGTTCTTGAGCAACTTACCATCACCTCAACGTTTGATAGAGACATGGGTACCTTTATTCACACAAAACTATTGGTGTTCCTTTGTAAGACACACTCAGATGGAACTCTGAATGTTTTCTTGATAGAAGTTGCAGCAACTGCACTATTGGTATAATCACCTGATTCTATGCATGAAATTCAAAGCTGTTTTGAATAAAGCCCCCAGGACTAACAGTGTACAACAAATAGCTAGGATTTGTACTTTAAAACAGTGTTTGAAAAGACATAATATGACATACATAGGAACTGGATTGTTTTAAATATTTAGTTTCTCTTTATATACTTGTATGCACATGTGTCTGTATGCATGTACATATGTAGAAGCTAGAAAAGTCTGTATGAACCCTGCTTGACATGGGTACTGCAAAACTATCTTGGGTCCTCTGCAAGAGCAGCAAACATTCTTTACTGCCATACTGTATCTTCAGCACCTTGGCACTGGATTCTAAAGTACTTGGTGCTTGTCTGGAACACCATGTAGTAGAGTACAGTAACTGTAAGCTTCTATAAAGGGTTAGAATTTGTCTTTGTAAGGAGAATCCCAGTCATGCTAATGAAGTGATTGTGTTTATCCTCAACTGAATATATATGTCTATTGGGGGAAAACCATGGATAACCTGTGGCATCTGAGAATGGCTGCACAGTTAGATCTTAAGTGTATCTACTCCACTCTATCACATACATGAGAAAATTGAAGCATAGAAAAAGTAACTGATTTCTTTATTTTGCTGCAACTGGGGGATAGAAACAGTGCTAGGGCCTATTCTGCTCTCAGTGGTCCATGCTTGGGCAGTGGTCTGGGTCTCTCTGGTCTGCTCCCCCTTACACATTGTCCTGTGTTTCTCTGCTAATATCTATGCCTGAAAAGCTACACCACTTTCCCTTCAAGGTAGATATGTAAGTTCAAGGCCCAGTTGCACCCCCTCTCCAGAAACTTCTAAAGCCCAAAGAAGATGAGTGAGGATGAGAATTTGCAAATAGCTGAGATCACTGACTACAAAGATGTGAGATCAAAGACTGGACCCTTTGAGGGGAGTTTACCAGAATCAAATTCAACCCAGATATGGTCCTTTATAATCAATACACATTGATGATTCATCCTGGGTTTCTTATGAATATATAGATCCCTTTGGTGAGTTAATCCAGGTGGCCTTTTCTGTCATGGATTTCTTTAGATCATCAACTGTTGTTCATTAACAGACTTCATGGCCATTATTAGTTTATTGTGACCACTGACCAGATCATGGGAATGCATGCTTCCTATATCTCACACAGCTGTTATGAGAATATCATGAAAATATAAGCACAATACCCTATTCTCACCTTCCTGAACAAAACATGATTAAAATATTTGCTCATACTTCACAACTCAATATTATGTGGTAGAAGGGATGAGAACTCAACTTGTTTTAATAATTGATGGTTGCTCACTATATGAAATGCCAATTAACCAATATAATATGATGTTTCAAACATCTTATCATACTGAACAAGCATTGCCATGCTTTTATTATTTATCTGTTTTTGTGGTTCTAGGGATTGAGTTTAGAAGCTTTCTCTACGAGGCAAGTGCCTCAGAGTGAGAAACGGACACCACCATCTTTTTACTTTTTATTTTGTGATATAGTCTCATTAAGGTGCTCAGACAGCTGATGAATTTATAACTCTCCTTCTCTGACTCCAGAGTAGATGAGATTACAGGTATGTAGCACCAGGCCCAGCCACTGTTATTATATTAAAAAGCCATAATTGCTATCTCATGCATAACTCACCACTAAAACCAATGCACTGGGAACTAGGCTCTGGTATTCGACAAAGTGTATCATTACTTAGAAGGGACATTCCACATCCTTCCACAAGTCCTTTAAATGGTGGAAATTTAGGTGAACAACTTTAAGTAGTCTGAAAATTGCCATAATTTGTCACAGCCTGCCACAACAATGTAGTCTAATTTATTTGTGGGCAACATCTCCCTTGTTCTTTGAACTCACTGATAAAGGTTCCTTACCTGTTTTTCATAGACAATGATATCAGAGGTTGTTGCTTTTGTTTTCTGGGTGAGAAATAAATCAGGTTTAATGAAGACTGGTACCTCAGAGTACTAGAAAAATTAAATTTTGTTCAGGCAAGAGAAGCCACTGGGAAACATTAACTCGGTTTATGCAGGATGCTTCTTGGAACACGTCGTTAAGGTAATCCCCATACTAGAATGATTCCTGACTCAGGGCACACCTCTACACCTTAGGAAACATCTTTGTCTAAGCCACAGGATTTTATTGTTTATTCGTTTTGAAAAAAAGTATGATTGATGGTACTATAGAGACATGCACTTTCCATCAACTTTCAAATCAAATCTTTTAAGCCGAAGTGAAGATAAGGTGCCAAATAACGTAACTAGGGCACAAAGTCACATTTCATGGATAATTGGAAACACGCAAGGCACCCTTCATTTTTCTCTTTTAGACAGGGTGTTTAGACATGCTGGGTTCAAACGTGATGTGGAGCACAGAATGACCTTGCATTTCTGATCCCCCTACCTCTACAGGACTCCTGGGTGGATCAGTAGTTCTAGTCCGGCGAGTAGACCTGCAAGTAGCTGAGATACATGCAGATCGGACCTTCTAACAAGAAGAGCTGGAAGAGAATGGTCTCCTTCTCTTGGAGCCCAGCACATTGTTTTGGTGGGTCTTGACTAAGGCTGGCCGAAGATGCAATTGCCAGACCATGGCTGGCTCTTCTCTAGGGAAGGTTAATGACATGTCTGTTTCAGCATTTGAAAGATAGAGGTAGGAGGATCAGAAACTCAAGGTCATCCTGCTTCGGGAAGGCTTTGTAAGTCCTAGGGAGGCACCCTGGCAGCTGAAATACATCCGCAGCCCTGGTAGGCTTCTTTGCTATGTGTTTCTTTTCTTATACAAAGTAAATGAAATTTATTCCATAGTTATGCCTTGGGGAGGAGACAGTCTGCTCACTGTCTGAGGCATCACGTGTATTAGAACAGTATTTGTGAAATGAGTATGAGGGGGAAAGCTCCTGATCCTTCGCAGGGGAGTGCCCTGGCAGTGGTTGCTAAGCATGGGGCTTAGCAGATCCAAGATTCTGTTTGTCCTCTTTTCTTTCCACTTTCCTTGGTTTGCTTGTTTGTTTATAACACGAGGAAAGGTGATGCCACCTGAGACCTTAATAAAAGCAAATGCTTCGAGGAGAAATGAAATGGTCGCAGCTCTTCAGCTTCCCCAAGTCTGTATGACAGACAACGCATAACACTCTAGGAATGTCAGTTGCCTCTCCCTCTTCTGAAACCATTGGAATTTTTCCCCCCTAAGGATAGAAACCTCATTTCCCTTATTCAGGTTCCACGCTTTGACTTCTCAGTGGGAAGAAGACTCTGTCTTTGACAGATCAGTTCGAGAATTCTGTGAGCTGATAGGAAGCCTCCTAGTAATGCACTGGGAGAAAGCAAACTGACTAGGAGAAATCAGTGCGGGCTGCATGCTGGGAGTGCACTGCATGCTGGGAGTGCACTGCATGCTGGGACATGCTGAAAGTTTGTCTTCTGAGAAACTCTCACCAGGCACAGGAGCATGAGAAGAGAAGGAGCAGGGGGGACACTGTTGAGATGTCTTGGTACCACAATGAGTCCCACTTCTTCCTTTTCTTTAGGAGGTCCAATTCAGTACTGAAGTATGTTCTGTTTCCTGCCACTAATCCTGTCAATACGATGCTCTGTAAAACGTGTATGCTGTACAGGTCTACGCTGATACTTTTAACTTGTCTGATTACTTCACCACACCTGTTTATATAAATGGAGAGTGCTCATCAAAGGGATGAACACCTGTGAGACAGCAAGGTACTCAGATAGGTGATATTCAAAACTTACTTGAAAAGACAGAAATTATGTAACATTTGTCTTTTTTGACTTTGGTAAAGCCCCCTGTCAATAGCTTCAAATATTTTGTAAATCTAGCAATTTTATGTGACATGAATGGATTTGAGTTATCAAAAATGTATCCCCCGATTGTGGGAATGTAGCTCAACTTGTAATGTGCTTGCCTAGCATACAAAAGGTCCTGAGGTTCAAGTCTCTGTACCATATAAAGAGGGTATAGTAGTGCATAAGTACAATTGAGCACTGAAGGATGGAGGCAGGGGGACCTAGACTGCACAGAAGGTTTGAGGCAAGCTTGGGCAGTATAAGAACCAAGCAATCAAAGGGAAGGTGGGGGTGAAAGAGACTGAAAGGGAGACAGACTGAAAGAGACTGATATCTATGTCTCTATCTCTCTGTATATGAGAGAGAGAAAGATGGATAAGAGAAGAAGAAGAAGTAGTACTAGTAGGAGGAGGAAAAGGAGGAGGAGGAGGAGGAAGGAAGGAGGAGGAGAAGTAGAAGAGGGAGGGAGGGAAGGAGGAAAGAAGGAAGGACAAACACATCTTGTTTGAATGTCATAATTGACTCTGGAAACGCTTCTGTCCCTTTCTGGAGAAGTAGAGTCTTTTACTCACGAAAACAAATGTAAATAAACACGTATAATGTTTAGAGGAAAAATTTAACTTCTCCAGTTAGCCAAATGGATTCTTTAAATATTCATCACTGTACAAGTAGGAAGCACAGGGAGATGTTATTCTTTATAACTGGCTAGAATCATCATCCAGAGCAATGGAGATTGAACTGTGTACTTGTTCCTCTTTTCCACTGAGATAAAGCAGTTCCATGTCAATGCAGTTAGCTGTGGCCAAAGCTCACACAATCATCTGCTAAGGGCTGTTCTCCTCTTCCTGTCATAAGAGTTAACGCCATTTGTAACTAGCTATCTAATTCTTCTAACAGCTTTATTGGACTTGGATATACCAGTCACTGTCTGATCCAGTTTGGTCCCAACTCATTTGTGCCTCAAATAAAACATGCTTACAACTTATTTACTAAAGCTATTCCTCAGCTAGACTTTGTCCCTATGATTTTGCATTCTCAAATACTTTGTTTAATATTTGTTTAATATTTGTGGTTTGCTTTTTGACTGATGGCAAAAAAGTAAGGATAAGTCATAAATTAAAGCATTGCACATTCATATAACCTTTTTATGTGCAAAGCTTATGTCAAAGCCAGAAAGTATAAAATATGACATTTTTAATTTTGATAAATTCCTTGGTCAATAATTACCAACTATACATAACAATTGACAAATTAACTTGCCCATTCTAAACCTAGTTCCACAAAATAGCATTTTTACTTATCTGAATATTTCTCAGTATAGCTTAGAGCCAGCATTAAAAACTGAAAACATGGGAGGGCACAGAGGCATGGATGCACACAGAAAGCAGAGGAGACCTGTGGCAAACGAGGTAGGTGGCTGTGTAGACTACTGGAGTGGTAATAGAAAGTTGATAATATGTGCCAGGGATGATATCACATACTTACAGAGTTCTGTTCTACAGCCAATAGAATGTTACAGAGTTTTAAGTCATGACATTATAAGGTCTTATTTTGGGAAGTCTTCTATTTTAGTTACCTTTCCATTGCTGTGTAAAAATACAATGACAAGAAGAACTTGTAGAAGAAAGTTTATTCTGGCTTTCAGTTCAAGTGGGATAAAAATCCACCATGGACATCAGGCATGAGAGCAGAAACTGGACCTCTACCACACATGGGAAGCAGAGAGACGGTAAGCAGGAACTGCAGCAAGACTAAAAACTGTTGGCAGCCACTACCAATGGGATTTTCCCCTCCTAAGGTTCCACTTCTTAAAGGCTCCATAACCTCCCCTAAGGGCAGGTTCAAACATGTGAGGCTGTGGGGAAATATTTCTCAATCAAGTCACAAAAACATCTCAGTGGTTCCAAGGCTGACCAGGAGAAAATCGGTCAGGTAAGGGCTTCCCTGGCGCTGGCATCAGATTGTGGTGCTAGTTGGGCACCATTTCTTCTTCTCATTTTTACTAGTACATCAGACTAGAAGGCTCTCATTGAGAATTTTCTATTGCCCCATTGTTTATGAGGCAATCAACTAACTGTGAGTTAAATAGTCTCTGGAATTGCTCAGATAATGGAAGAATTTGGCTGGCATACTCTACTCTAGGTAATATCCTGAAACTAGGAGGGAGACATTAACCAACTTCAACTGTCTGTAATTTCCTTCATTCCTTGAACAGTGCTGGATGATTTTCATGTCGTCACAAAGAACATTCTAGAGTCAGCCATAGCTTCTTTATTGTCATTTTGGTGTAAACTTCAGAGCTGCCTTTAGAAGACTGTCACACTTGCTTTACTCTGTTCTTGTGCTATGTTGGAGGGAACAATGGTAGCCAATGGCACTTGCAGATTCTCTGGTGTTTCTGGTGCATGGTCCGATTACACTCAAATTTTGCATCTGTTATGAGTCAGAATTCATTCCTATGAATTCTGCAAGTTTTCCAGTTTTTAAGAGCCACAAATCTCCCTCCTCTTTTTTGTTTTGTTTTGTTTTGTTTTGTTTTGTTTTGTTTTGTTTTTCAAAACAGGGTTTCTCTGTATAGCCCTGACTGCCCTGGAATTCACTCTGTAGACCAGGCTGGCCTCGAACTCAGAAATCCACCTGCCTCTGCCTCCCAAGTGCTAGGATTAAAGGCGTGTGCCACCACTGTCCGACTTTTTTTTCTTCCTCCTTTATTGAACATCTGCTAATCATTTGTGCACTCAGACACCCAGAAATTGGTTGCTCCCAAATATCCAGTTGATCAATTAAATGAATCTACTGGATCCTTCTTACTAGATTTGAGGGCTCTTGTAATGGTTGTATACATCTGCCTGTTCAGTTTTCCCTGGAGCTACTTCTAAGCACAAATCTCAGCTGGGGTGTAGAACAGTGGTGGAGTGCTTTTTGGTACATGCAAGAATTTGGATTTAATAAACACATACATTTGTCTTTTAGGTCTTTTACTGAGCACAGTTTCTGAATGTTTTGCTTTATTAAAATCATCAGTTAAGTCAAAGTTGTTTAAGACTATTGAATATAAAATGATCCTGACAGGTGTATTATTTCATAGAAATAAGCAAATTAGTTTTGTCTAGTAAGAATAAGTATTTAAATTATATGTGAATAGTATATTAAATGTTTCACATTAACGAAGGTTTATATGATAAATACTGACAGTATTTTATATGATAAATAAAATCTTTTAAAAATAGTCTTTTTAGAGACATACAGTTTACATTACATATTTATAAATATAATAAGCTACATTAGGGAAAGGAAAAAGAAAAATGTATCTAAATATAAATGTTAATTTTTTGTTCTAAATCATACTTTTCTTTTTCAAGATAATATAATTTTACCTTTTTACTGAAAACATTTGCATAGTTGGTGAAGATGTGTTGTAGTTGAGGGGAAGGAAAAGAATTGTCATTATTTTTCTTACCTACCCAAAACATCAATTGTTAGTTGCAAATATAATTTAAGGTATACTTTTTATATTTACTGTTTATTAATTGAATTTGTTTTTATCTGGCACTTTATAACATACAAGCTGGACACTCTAATAGGATGGCAGGTGATGTTTCCACACATGCCTACATTGTATGGTGTTAAATAAACTCAAACGTGTCTTTCACTGCATTTACTTCTTTACAGAAAAATCAAAACTTTCCAATACCTCCCTTTGAAAGTTCTCACTTTCTTCCCTGCTGCTGTGACTGAGCAGCTGAGGGAATGAAGGGTTGATTTTGGCTTCTGCTTGCTGAGGAATGACAGCACCTCAAGAAGGCGTGGCCTCAGCACAGAAAAGCATGCTCTCAGGAGCAAAACGATGGCTTGCCACATTCTCATCCCATAGCAAGCAGGGAGAATTCAGAGCAGGAAGCAGGATGAGGCTACAAACTCCCAAAGTTATTCCTCTAGGAAGACACCCCCCCCCC
>JADRCC010162417.1:0-12147 GCA_019843855.1 Hylomyscus alleni
AAAAACTGGAAACAGTTCTACCTCCAGACCCAGCTATAGCACTCCTGAACATATACCCAAAATATACTCCACCATTCTACACTTGCTCAACTATGTTCATAGCCACTTTATTCATAATAGCCAGATACTGGAAACAATCCAGATGTACCTCAACTGAAAAATATATACAGAAAATGTGATACTTCTACACAATGGAATACTATTCACCTATTATAAACAAAGACATCCTGAATTTTACAGGCAAACAGATGGAATTTGAGAATATCAACCTCAGTAAGGTACCCAAGATCCAAAAGTATGTGCATGGTATGTACTCACAAGTAGTGAACATTAGCCAAAAAACACAGGATACCCATGCTAGACTCTACAGACATGAAGAAGCTAAACAAGGAGGCACAAGCAAGTGCTTGAATCTCACTTAGAAGGGGAAATAGAATAGTCAAAAAAGGCAATGGAAGGAAAGAACTAGGAGGGAGAGGAAAGGGGAAGGAGAATGGATGAGTTCAGGATCAGATGTAGAGAGGGAGAGGGGAGGTGACCTGATGGCCATGAGAATGAATGGAAATCTGCAACTAAGGTGGATGCATCTCCAGAACATGACATAGTCTTACATTATGGCAGGCATCGAAAAATCAATAGAGGTGACCTTAGCTGCTGCTTAAAATATTGGGGATATGGAAGCTGAAGAAGCAACCTGTAGCCAGGCAGGAACTCCAGTGGAACAATAAAGACACCAACCCAACCACAAATTTTTGAAACAAAATTTATCCTGTCTACAAGAAATGCAGTGGATGGAACATAGGGATCATTATGGAAGAATAGAGGGAAAGATTGTGGGTCCTGAAGGGTACAGGAACTCCACAGGAATACCAATGGAATCAAGTAATCTGGACACTTGGTGCCCTCAGATACTGAACCAGCAACCAAAAAGCATACATGGGCTAAACTTAGGCCTCCCTGCACATATGTAACAGTTGTGCATGCCGCTTGGTCTTCCTATGAGTCTTGAACAACTGGAGAGGATTTATCCCAAAAACTGTTGCTTGTGCTTAGGATATGTTCTTGAAGCTGGCTTCCCTTGTTTGGCCTTAGTAAAAGAGAATGAGGCTAGCCACACAGAGACTTGATATGACTTGATGGGATAGGTATGGGGCCTCCAATTACTCAAAGGAGACAGGGAGGTAGGAAAACAGTGAAATATTGCTGTAGAAGCTGACTTGGAGGGAGGCATTGAGTGGAATGTAAAGTGAATAAGTTAAAAATAGTTCACTACCATTCCAGTGTATTTTGAATTATATTTTTATGTAGCTTATCATATCTTGCCTATTTTTCTGTGTTTTATTTGTTTATGAATTACATGAAATTTTAAAAAGAACGATTTAATTATTTCCAACAGTAAAAAATAGAAACAATCTATTTGTCTACATAGCATCACTACAAGACAGTACATCATTGTTGATCTACAGAAAATCTGTAGTTTGGGCAAAAGCCCAGGAGTACATCATTATTGATCTACAGAAAATCTGTAGTTTGGGCAAAGGCCCAGGAATTAGTGGACTAATTTAATAATGATAGAAACAGCATATAAATTGGAAGAAGCAATCCTGGGATGAGATTTCTGAAAGCCTTGTAATTCAGATTTATCCATTGCAGCTCATGCAATAAGATGTGTCATCTCCAGAATGTCACTAATATGCTTGCAGCCCTTGCTAGATGGTACCTGACATGAGGGGTAAGAATTAAAATGTATAATAATATAATATAATATGATATAATAAAAATGGCCATCTTACCCATAGCAAAATACATATCCAGTATAATACCCATCATACATCTTCAGATACTTTGAAATGACAACTTTCAACTGTACATGAGCAAACATATACACAACAACAATAACTACAAATTTAAAGAAAAGAGTAGCTAAAAGCAATCCTGAGTAATAAAAGAAATTTGAGTAAGCAAGGCAAAACAAAATACAAAATACATATTTGAATCAAAAAACAATAGCACAAAATTTAATGTTGAAAACTTAACTTGTGCTAAAAGAGATGATAAAAGATCTGGAATAATTGTGGTGGTGTCCTCAGATCCACAGACACTCAGCTAATCTGAAATTTGTGAAGGATAAAGGTCCAAGGAATTTTGGACTCCTAAAAAACAATAGATCAAATTTTATGCAAATGTAATTCAAGGAAGGGAGAGAATCAAGCTCCATCTCAAGCAGGCGGTTAAACTTGCCAGCATCAGTCATGTGTGTTCTGGCTTTAAAGTTATGATAGATGCAGTAGCAAAGGAGTTGTGAAATCTACCTAATGGTTAAGTAGAGTGACTGAAGACAGGGACATATAGAGGCCATGAAAGGACATTTTGTGAAGCTATGTAAGTAAAGCCAGATTGTTTTAGAGATCCCAGAATAGTTGAAGGTTTAGAACTATGGGATGTCTGCCAGGAAAAGCTGCATACAGATAGCTGTAACAGCCCCAAAGTGAGGAGTATGTTGAAGTCAGTAGAGCTAAAATAGCAGAATCATCCAAGCCCTTTAACATCAAAGGTCAAAGTGAGGATTTAGAGCTTTTCCTGTAAGGTTTTAGTCTTACTTTGGTTCAGAATTTTCTCACCATATCTCAGTTCCTCTCTTTTGGAAGGGTACTGTACATTCTGCATATTTAGCCAGATGTAATTTGCTTTTAAATTTTATAGTTTGTCACAATCAAGAGATTGTCCTCAGTCTTAGAGAAGACTTTGGAATTTTGAACTATGTTAAGATTGTGAAAAACTATGGACATTATAAAAGTTGGATGAAATACATTTTAAATTTTGATATGGCTGTTAGCCTATGGCTGTAAAATGTGAAGGTTTGAATAAGAATGGTTCTTATAGTTGCATATATTTAAATGTTTGGTCTCTAGTTGGTATATCTCTTTGGAAAGTATTAGGACATGGGTTGGCTTGGCTAATGCTGTTTTTTCTTTCATAGCAATAGAAAAGAAACTAAGATAGGTCCATTACACATATAATCTTTTTGTTAACATTCTCTTTGTTTTTATATATGAAAACTTGAAGGTCTGATGAACTGCATCTTGGGATCAGACTCCATCCTGTTTCAGTTAAAAATTTGTTGCAATTTTACAATGTGTTTGTGTAATGTCAGTTATGCTTATGAATTTTCAGAAGTATTTCTTTTTTTTTTGGATTTTCGAGACAAGGTTTCTCTGTATAGCCCTGGCTGTCCTGGCACTCACTCTGTAGACCAGGCTGGTCTCAAACTCAGAAATCTGCCTGCCTCTGCCTCCCCAGTGCTGGGATTAAAGGCGTGAGCCACCACCGCCTGGCAGAAGTATTTCTTTATGATATGTTTGAAAACTATACAGAGGCATTTAATGCCTACATGTTTAATAATTTTAATTAGAATTGTATATTCATTACTCTCATTCCTGCTTTATTAAAATTTGCAATAAAAATAAAAGTGAAAGGAAGAAAATGGCATATTAGGCAAACACTAATCTGTAAAGAGCTAAAAGACAATAAATAATACTATCAAAATACTAATATTTTCTATTAAAATGAAGGCAATTACTTAATAACTAGGAATATACCACAAAGACATGCAATCCTAAATGTTTGAGTAGTAACTGGATCTTAAAAATATATTTTGTACAAATATAAAATCAATTAAAATGAGAGACTGTAACATATTGATAATGAAGTTTACATGTGATTTTCAATCCATGACAGATTTACTGGCATATACTCCATCAAGTTTTGAGAAATATGTTTAGATTTTGAGGTCATACATTTCCAGTGCTTTAGAAAAATTGATGATGTCAATTTACTCAATGATCAATGTAGGATTGCCTTCACAGGAAACTGCCAAACTCTCTAAAAAGCACAATACCTCATTATTAACAATATTTATTGATATCAATCTCTCAATAAAAAGAACAATGTAACAGATTAGTTTCTAAAATGAATTCATATTCATATTTAAAATAACTCATATTCATATTTCTTTTCTAGCCCAGAATTCTAACACAGCATCAAGGACAGACATTACCTCAGAGCAAAATGATGGAAAAGAGTATTTCAAGGAAATAGAGTCAAGAAGCAAGCAGGCAATGGCTATATTAAAATTTTAAAAAATAGACTTTAACACAAATTTAATTAGATGAGACAGGGAAGGACACATTAAAGGAAAAAGCCACAAAGAGATTGCTATATTCTAAACATTTATGAATGAAATACAGGGCAAAAAAATAAACAGAGACTAATGATAATAGAGAAATGGTGGCATAAAGTAATTTCATAAATCAAAGATTTAACAAACACTTTCAGAACATTCTACCCCAACACTAAATAATATACTTTCTTCTCAGCAGCTGATGGAACTATCTTAAAAGTTTATCAATATGAGGACAGAAAGTAACTCTCTTTCTCTCTCTCTCACTCTTGCTCTCTCTTTCTCTCTTCTTTAAATATATATATTTAAATAAAAATTTTAAATAGACTCCTAACTGCTAATGAAACAGAAATTGTAATTAAAATATCAGAACCAAAAAAAAAGAAAAAAAGAAAAAAGAAGCTCAGAACCAGATGAATTTAGCACCGATTTCTCCCAAACCTTCAAAAAGGCAATATAAATATTCTACAAATTATTCTACAAAATAAAAAGTGAATGAACATTTCTTACTTATTTTATGGAGACCATGATAACAAAATACATAAAGACCAAAAAACACCAAAAAGAATGAAAGAAAATACACAATGGAAAAAAGACAGAATATTCAATAAATATAATTCTTAAAACTGGATGGTTTATATTGCACAAAGGTTTTCTCTGAAGGCATAATGTTATTGTGTCTTGTGTAGCAATTATCCTTGTATTATTCAAATGTTGTCTTTTGTGCCCTATATCTGTTTGAAATCTCTATACTAAGAATCTCTTGTCTTAGTGTACAAACATTGCTGCACAATTATTCCCTCATTGATCATAAAGGTACCAGATCAGTCAATAATTGAGCAGGGGAGAGAATAGGGTAGACTTCTTCCCAGTCAGGGGAGAGGGAGTCAGAGAAGAATGGGGATTTGCAATGTTGAGAGAAGCCAGGAGATACCATGAGAAAACATTAGAAGCTAGGAAAGTCATAACATCCAAGTATCATTAGAATTTTGATGAACCTGCAGTCAAATTATCTTAGATGATTAAAATAGAGTAATTCTTCTTAGTTGTTGTGCTCTCATTCTTGTTAAATAAATATAACAGTCCAGTCTCAATTATTTTGGAGCTAGCTTTGAATCATTTTGGAGGAAATCTTCAACCAACATTTATAAATTTGCACTAACAAATCTCCAAATGGATCAAGGACCTCAACATAAACCCAAATACTTTAAGTCTGATAAAAGAGAAAATGTGAAACAAGATTTGTATCACTTGCACAGGAATGAGCTTTCTGAACATGATATTCTATATCACAGGCACTATGAAGAATTAGTGAATGGGACCTCATGAAGTTAAAAGACTAGATAACAAAATATACTATCATTCAAGCAAAGTGGCAACTTACTTAATAGGGTGAAATCTTTACCAATTATATATCTATCTGATAAAGAATTAGTATCTAGACTATATAAAAAAACTGAAAAACTTAACATCAAAAAAATCCAATTAAAAAATGACAATTATCTTAAACTGAAACAGAAATGTCTGGGAAAACTTAAAGAAATATATAACAGCCTAGCACTCGGGAAAATACAAATTAAAACAAGTTCGATATTCATCTTACCCTAGTTAAAATTGTAAAGATCAATAAAACAAATAATAGCACATACTGATGAGAGTGTGGTGAAAGGGAATGACATTCTCATTGGTAGAAGAGCAAGATGGTGTTACCCAGTATTGCAATCAGTGTGAAGGTTCCCAATGAATCTGTGAATCAATGTACCTTACCATCCAGCTATATTACTCTTTGTTACATAGCCAAAGGATTCTACATCTGACTGTAGAGATTTTTCCACATCCATTTTCATTACTGATTTCTTTATAATAGTCAGAAATTAGAAAGAGCCTAGATGTTCATCTACTGATTAAAGTATGAAATGTGGCACATTTACACAATGGAGTATTGTAGGGCTGTTAAGAAAAAATGAAACTGAAATTTGTTGGTGAATGGATGGAGCTAGAAACAATCATCCTGAGTGGGCTAACCTATATCCCAATGGATAAATCTGTGTTTTCTCATATACATAGATGTTAGCCTTTAAGCTTTTGAAATGAGTGCTACAATTAAAAGGGGCTTTGTGGTTACATTCCCAATAAGGAGTCAGAGAATAGAAGGGGATATACCTTGAAAGGTAGAAAATAATATAGTTACAGTGAGATAGAGGTAAAACCAGACTAAAAATAAATGGGGAGGTAGATGGAAGGAAAGGTTTAAGGAGACAATATAGGAGGAAATGTCACTAAATGCCTTTTGAAAAATCTTATGAAAAATTACTATTTTATGAGCTTCCTAAAGTCTGTACATATAAGAAAATTGTAAAGGGAGTCAGATGAAGAGGAGACAATGAACCAACTATACATATCATGCCACCCACCAAAAAATATCTCACTGTGATAATTTGGTTACATTTTGAGCCTTAGTAAAACGATTCCTGAAGAATTCCCTCCACTGACATCATGGACTATTGCCAAAGCTATTGGTTGCTTTCCAGACCCTAATGTTAAGGCCCACTACTGGAGACAGCTCTTACATTCTGGATCATGGAGAAATCAAGCTGTTCCCCAAATAGTAGCTTCAACTTCTATTCACTAGCATTTCTATTGTTTAAAGTTACTACTTATACTGCTAAAGTAGAAAACTATTTATTAATATCTACACATCTACACATGTCATGATGTAAAACTTACCCTCTGTGGAGCAGAGAAGAGATAGAGTCATAATGAGCAGAATGCTAACTTTTGTGACTGTATTCATGATGGATCACAGGAAGTAGATTGAGGCAAATGACAGTCATTTGTTCCCTTTATAAAGCTGGAGAACAGGAAGAATTCTCAAACACAAACAAAAGGAGGAGATGTCCTTTTCTACTTACTTCTGAGAAATCAGAAATATGATAATGTGGGAAGTACAGACTGCCCAATATTTTAGCCACAGCTGAATCAGATAGCTTCCACCCCTTATCTCATCTTCTGTGTGTGCAAGTTTGTATGACATAGTTTTCTGGTCCTTCAGAAACTTCTTTCCTGACACTATGTGAGAAAGAGATAATTATCCTAGGCTTAGGGAGAGGGAAAAGGTAACTATAAACTCAGTTACTTCCAGGGAAGGTACATGAGACATGAAGGCTTCCTGTACAACTTATTCCAATGTTGGAAAATTCTTCAGTTTGAGTCTTAGGATAAGATTTTTTAGCTTAACCATCTACATGCAACTTCCCAAGCTACTGACATCCATGACCTCCATCTTTCCTTCTTAGGAAGTTCTAGCATTTATCATGCTGAAGTCTGGGAAATCTAGAGGTGCCCAGTAAATGTTACAGTTGGAGAGTTGAAGGATGAAGGAAGAAATGAGGGAATGTTTATTCAGATACATTTCCAGAGAGCTCCTTCTTGAGATCTGATCAGTTTCTGGGTATTTCATGTCCTAGCCCTTCTGGGATTAATGTTAAGACCATGTCTACACCACACTCAACCTTGTCGCACAAAAAATTCTGATGTTTACTCCAGGAAGATGAAATAGCCTGGTCCAAACCTCCCTCTGAGCCATTCAGCTCCATTCTAAAACCAACTTGTAAAAGAATATTTCATGCTTGTTTCCCTTGTGGCCACGTCAACTTCACAGGGAGATTTACTTCCTTCATGATATTGCCATCTCTGTTGAGTACACTTGCCCTACCCTATTTCGTGACTCTATTTCTACATATCTTTCACACATTGGATTCCTAAAAGAATTCTGTGGAGTATGTATAGTATAATTTCTTCAATATGAAGCATCATATTTTATATTGGCCTCAGTATGAAATATAAAAATTTCTTTGAAAAAATAATAAGCTCTGAACGTTTTAATAATATAAACAGGTCACACATAGTTAGCAAGTTGCAAATGACATGAGCTACAAATTGTCTACAACAACACTATATCTGAGATAAAAAATAGTCTTGTTTAGAAATCATAATTCTTTTGATTACTGGTATTTTATGTATTTTTTCAACCCTTGAGGAAAAAATAATTGTCAATTAAATTCCTGCAACTGTGACAGAGAACAAAAAAATATCAATTCTATATTATTAGGGTTATATGTGCTTAGTAGATTCCTACTGCTATGGTAAAAAATAATTCATAAACAGTGACCTATATGAGGACATATAATATGTTAGCAGCAGGATACTTCCTCTGAGAAGTCGCATGTAAGGAGAAAACACATTTGCTTGATTTGTTTGTTTGTTTGTTTGTTTATTTTCATCTCTTAAAGGCCTCTAATATCCATTGGTTTAGCACCTATTTCTCCATCCTCAAAATATATTAATTCAAAGTATACTTCCATCATATTACATTTTGCCTTTTGTACTCAAATTCTTTTCTATTTATCTCCCTCTTTCCCCTCCCCACATCTTTTCCTTTTTATGGTGCTGGTGAATGAACCCAGGGCTCTACACATTTTAAGCCAGTGTTTAATATTTGAACTGTCTACTTCTCTTTTATAAGGTCATTTGTGATTGTGCATATTGGCCCAATCACATGAAACATATATAATAGATACTAGAATGTAAAAATCTTTAGAAGTTATTATGTCCTGTGTCAACTAGACACAGCCTAGATCACCAGAGTATCAACTGGATAATTCTTTATCATGTTAATCTCTGAGCATTTCTATGGGAGATTGTCTTGATTATTAATAATTAATACAGGTGGGTCAAGCAGACTGTGAGTGGCACCATTCTTATATAGGAGGTCCTACCCTGGCTGAAGAAGCTAACTAAGCATGAGCCTCTGAGCAAGCCAAAAGAGCTAGTGAGTGAGAAGGAAAGCCTTCTTCATGAAATTTCTTCCTTTGTGAAATTTCTCCATATTCCTGTCTTGAGTTTCTCCCCAAATTTACTCAATAATTGGGAATGATCTAGAAGAGGAAGCTCCTTAAGTCCTTTTATCCCTAAGTTGCTTTAAGTCAGAGTATTTTATCACAACAGAAAAAGGGAAATGTCTACCACATTCTCAAGCCTCTTCATTTATGAAGTAGCAAGCACCTGCTACGATAACAGCCTCTTCAGTTATTTGCAAGCACTATACTATGACTTTTTTTCCTTTGAAACACTCATGAACTGTCTTTTTTCTTTTTTTTTATTATTTTTTAAAATTGTTATTACATTATGATGAGAAAAGTTACATGAATTCAATTTATCTGAATTTATTAATATTTAAAAACATATTTTAAGTAAATAGAATTAAATCACAATCTTGTACCCCCACTCCTCCCAGAGAAAAAATATGGAATGCTTCATGAATTTGCATGTTATCCTTGTGCAGGGGCCATGCTAATCTTCTCTGTATCATTCCAATTTTAGTATATGTGCTGCCAAAGCGAGCATGAACTGTCTTTTTTCTAAACCACTTCATTACTATCATTCAAAATCCATTTTTTCTATTTTAATTTTTATTTTTATTTGTAATATAGTTATATCATTATCTGATCCCTTTTCTTTTCTTTAACTTCTCCCATACCCCTTCCCCAACACTCTCTCAAATCCATAGCCTCCTCATCTCTTTTTATTTGATTATTATTGTTGCACATGTATACATGCATAAATATAAAAACAATCTCCTGAGTTCTTTTTGTGATGATTTCAGGCATAATGTACACATTATACCTCAATCATGTGGATGCCTATATAAGACATGAACAATGAATAATAACATCAATACACATGCTAATGTGGAAATGGAAATGTCCATGATGTCCAACTCTAGACACAGAACTATAGGCAAGTAATGACTGCTGAGAAGGAGAATTACTGTTTTCAGGGATGAGCTCCTTAACTGTCTATTTAATACCAGGTGTTCAGCCAAAGGACTTCTTTTGAAGGAAGATACCCTGGTAAGATTGTCTAATTTTAATGCCACTAGTCCTGTACAGCCAACTATACTTAAAATATCTGTGATCTCTTTAAGATTTCCAGCTCTGTGTGTCCTCAACTAGTATCTTAGTCTTGCAGAAAGTCTTACACTTAAGAAAGTAATCAATGATAGCTTAAAGAATGATAGAGTTGGAAAACTAGTGAATGAGTAAAAAAAATTAATGCTAGAAATTTTAGTTCAACTTTAGAAAACATTTTTACAGTAGAGAACTTTGTGCAGTGACTTTTCAGTCACTAGAATTAGGGTGAGTACTTACCTGGAAGTATATGGACAGATCAGGCATGGATGCTGTGTTCTTGGAAACTCCTATCTGGTTGGTGATTTTATGATTTATAATAGTAGGTGACTAATCCAATGGCATATCACAAAAGGGAAGAGTGAGCACCTTCCCTTATTGGATAAAATTGATGAAATGTCTGAAAGTGCTTGATCTTTGTCTCTGTCCCTATTGTGTACAATCACTCAGCTTTTGTCTACTTAGAAATGACCTTTGTAATTGGAGGAGTACTTGGTGATCCCTGAAAGACAGAATAATATTAATTTTTAAAGTAATACACTAAAAATGACAATAGTTGAGTGTGAAACTGTAAGAATAATTTTCTTTTGTTCTTAGGAGGCTTACTGGATGTGAGCACAGGTAACAAGCCATGTGACAAGATATATATTAAAATAAATGAGTTATCTTAAGCTATGATTCTAGTCAGATTAGAGCCTAGCTACATGGTCAAGGTATTTGTTCTATCTTCTGATAGAACAATGCTTGGATAAACCTTTTTATTTGTGAAGTCTTTGGAAAACATTTACTTAGGAAGATAGCTATATTTTACCCTGTCACTGAGTACTTGGTAACTAGTCTGTTGACTTCATTTCCTCTTCCATTTACTAGACACGTGAGATTTCATGACTTGTGGTCCTTGGATAGTTTTCACAGTAGCTCTATGCACATGGAAATATAACACTGCTTTGAACCACAAATTATGAAAGACCATTAAGTTTGATAATATGAAATTAAAAAAAATAAAAATAAAAACAAAAGAATCAACCACACAGAATTTTCTGCAAATGTATGATGATGAGAAGTAGAAATAATTTGAAATTTAAAATGCATCCTGGCCTTCACATGTTAGTATACATTTTGTCTGTATTATAATTGATGTTTTATAAGCTAATTTTCTCAAAAGAATTTAAAAGCCATGTTAATGAAAAGGCTATGTAATGTTGCACTATATTTTATTTGCCTATATAACATCCTCAAGGATGTTTACAAAGATGCTTTACTTAGATATATTGTCAAAAAATATGAGTAACTCACTGCCAAATACATCCTACAATTAAAATGTAAAGAACTAAAATTCAGATGTTATTTGAGGAAATGTGCTTTTTATTTCAAGTTTGTATTTGACAAATCCAAGCTTTGTTGTACATTTATTTTAATTCTGTGATTCTTGTGTAGTTACAGGTCTGGATAGAAGATGTTTACAGGAATAAAAATCATAAAAACTTGCAAAAAGTGACAAATTTGACTTTGTGCATCTTCTGGCATTAGGCCACTTTGCTAAATCTCTATACATTCAGAGGAGAACTGTTGTGCATGACTCTGTGCTGCTCTCTCTTCTGGGAGAGGCTGTCCGGAATAAGGAATGAGTCATGTACTCAGGTGGCTTTTTGTGAACCAATCTTATAATGAATAAAGGAGTCAATCACTAGGCAAGTAGGCAGGACTTGAGGATTGAACAGAGAAAGAGAAGAAGTAAGGAAGAGTTAGGTCCCTTTTGGAACAGGACGTCAGAAGGGTAAGATGTCACTGTTAGACTTTCCTGGTACCATGGTAGATCTGCAAGGATTTGCCACCCAAGGAATCAGATTTTATTAACGCTTACAAGATTAGGTTTTATTTGCTATGCCCAGAGATTGAGTTACCATTGCTTCTGAATGTAAGTTTTTGTTACATTTCCCTTCATGTGGCAGTTCTTCTGGTTTCAAGAGAGAAAGGTACAATGGCAAAATGTGTTTG